>PVKB01001107.1:360648-417074 GCA_004027205.1 Ctenodactylus gundi
GTGTTTGTTCAAGTGGATAGTACCATGTCAGTAGAAACTAAGGAAGAGGAACAGCTAAATGCAGAAGAGGGCAGCCTCGTGTGGCAGGGTGTGGGGAAGGGCTGGCCTTGGAGGGAAGGCCTGAAGGGATGGTTGGGGGGGGGGGGGGGGGGGCGGGGGAGGTGGACAACAGCAAACTCTTGCTGCAAATGTCTGTAAGGGTAAGGAGTTGGGAAGTTGAGTACAGCTGCTTTTCCTAGGCATGCAGTGACTGCACTGAGGCTGTTTTATTTTCTAAGAGCAAGCAGTTGAGAAAATTCACCTCCTCGTTAATTTCCAAGTAGATGTTTTAGAAAAAAAGACAAGCTATTTTTAAAGGATGATGTTCCTAAGAACAAAAACGTTCTGTAGTAAAGCTGCAATTAGACAAAAATCTGTGGAGTCTAAAATGTACTGATTACTTTCATACCAAGGAATCCTACAGACCTGCTGCCCCTTCCGGACCGCAGCCTGCAGTGGCTCTTGGAATGTATTTGATGTGGCCTACGCTAACACATTGAGCCTTGAGTTCCTCACTCAAGAGCCTCATGGAGCTGGTGGCTCTCTGTCAGACACCAAAAGATCTGTTGGTCAAGTGGAACTAAGCTTGTATCAGTCCCAGTTCTGTTTCTAATTAAATCACTTGGAGAATCAAAGTATTTGCATGTCCTTCTCCAGCCATATAAAATGTGTTTGAGGGAAGCACATGTTTAAGTAGCCTCTTTATCAAGATTTAGGTAAACGAAGACTAAAACAAAATCTAAAAAGAAAGTCTCATCGATCTGCCTTAGCTAGCTTTCCTGTTGCTGAGCCACAGCACCCATCATTCACAACTCAAAAAAGGAAAGGTTTAATTTGTGCAGTTTCAGTTCCAGTGCGTGGAGGAGCAAAGCTGGCAGATGCCGTGCTGAGTAGTAAGAGTGAGGGACCAGAGATAGATCCCCAAGGCCAGACACTTCTAGCAGTGAGCCACGCCAATCCCTTGGGCACATCCCAAATCTAATCAAGTTAGAACTGTACTATATCCACCACGATTGTTAACATTTTTTGATGGATCTCTGGAGGACTTTAGATGGATCATATTATCTGGTTTGGTTTGGTTTATGGTACTAGGATTGAATCCAGGGCCTTTGCACTCTTCTATTTTGAGACAGTATCTCACCAAATTGCCCAGGGTCGGCTCAAAACTTGGAATCCTCCTACCTCAGTGTCCGAGAATACTCAGTTACAGAGGTCCGCCACCACACCGGGCCTGTGTGTTCGTGTTGTAGATGAGAACTGAACCCCAGGGTAGAGAACTCTTAGCCAGGCCAGAATTCACTCCCCTGCCCTGCACTAGTCACTCACTGGCATGAAGCAGAGTGGTAGTTTGTGACGTCAGACTCAGAGGATCAAACAAAAAGCCCAGGAGACAGAGTTTTAAAAAAAATGGTTTTTGGTGATTAAGCTGGAACAAGGTTTGGTAGTTAGTTGATGGGTAAGGTATGTCTTGAATTGCTGAGATCAAAGTGACTACAGTCAGTGCTGTTCCAAGTCACATTCCCTCAGTAAGGTCTCTAGTCCATCCCACAACTGCTAACAGTGTTGGCTGATTGGAAATTATAGCTGCACCTTCTCCAGAAAATTTCCCGGAGGCCATGAGAACTTCCTTGCCTGGAAATACCTGCAAGGTTTTAGGAGCTCTGTGAAGCTCTCACCTGTCTCCTCTGGAGTCACAGCAGCCCAGCCCCCCTGGAACCCCAGCAGAGAACCCTGGGTGCTGTTGATACTAAAATGCACTCGTAGGATTGGGCTGCCATAGGATTCCAGCTAGGAATACAGCCCACCTTCTCCTGTGCCCTACCTTGCTCCCATCTCTCCATCGGAGGTTTCTCCTCAGTCTCTGTCCTCAGTGAATCACATGCACATGCATCTTTTCCACCTGATCTGCTGGCAAAAGACCTAAGACTCAGAAGGTTCCAATAGTCTAGTTGTGTGCTTTCTAATAGGAATTCAAGGTGTTTATATCCAGTCTGCTTCAAAGCCTTTAGATAAGGTTTCACAGCTGTGAGTTGTATATGACCAATGACTCTCTCATTTTGAATGCCAGTGACTGTTCTGTTACTTTTTAAGGTATTGAACTTATACCTCAAGTGAGGATAGAAGATTTAAAGCAGATGAAGGTAAAATCACTTGGCTTGACTATATTACAGCTAGTAGTATGTTTTTCTTCCTTACCAATATTCTGACTAAAAAAACTTACTTTGGATCCTCATTTCCCCCAACAGGCTTACTTAAAGCATCTAAAGAAACAACAGAAAGAGCTAAATTCTTTAAAGAAGAAGCATGCAAAGGTACAGTGTCGTATGTGTAGGTGTGCTTCGTTTTGTTGGCTTGTTTGTGTTCTCCTTTTCGTTCTCTGATGAAAAGGTAAAGCTCCTATTGTGTGTTATGTACAGTTGAATCCTAACAGAAAACATCACTTAGTATGTAATCATAGCCACCTGCACAGCAGTACCTTCATTTTAACTGGTTATACATGTGATTAAAGTATAGGATCTATTTGGGATTGCTCATCACCGTTTCTAACAATTGTGTCAAGGGAAATCAAACCTTCACCCAGTTAAAAATTGTTACGCTAGTACATTGACTTTAAATAAAATATGAGACTGTAGCTTGACTGTTAAAGACTGGGTCAATCTTGACCGTTTGTCACCGTGATTTCCTGGATCTCTTTCTGATAGTTGGTCTCACATCGTCCGGGAGGAGATGCCGGGGAGCTCTGAACTACCCACCCAGAGCACCTGAGGAAGAAATGCTTCTCACCCTTCCCCCAGGGATATGTAAATACTGCTTGGTAGTACACTACCAAAAATCATTTGCTTTTCCTTTTTATTTGAGGGAAGAGCCCTTTGACAGTGATTGGGAGTACGTTTAAGAGCTACTTGCAAATTTAAGAGACCAGCAGTAGTTGGTCCCAGGAATTCTCTAACAGGTTGAAAATGTCCAGCCCTCAAACAAGACCCTTCTTTACTGCCTTCCCTCCCTGAGAAGGGAGAAAACTGCATCCCCCTTCTGTGAGCCCTCCCTGAGGTGTACAGCAGTGACTGCAGCTGCTGCTACAGGGTCCCAAAGCAGGGTAGGGAGAGAGAGGGAAATAACTGGGACTGGTTTTGCACTTAGTCACACATTGGTCAAATGAGATCATTGATTCTTGAAAGAAAAGCATCTTGACTAAATCAGGTAGTTTTGAAGTGGTGGAGCCAGAATTTGAGCCAAATTCAGTCCAACTCAGGAAAAAAAAATGTAGGCTCTCAACACCTGCACTCAGCCACTAAATTTTCCCACCCTGGTTTTTCTTCCTACACCCCATCTTCTAAGTAGGCATATGCCACCAGGAGAGCTCCTTCTACGGGAACACTATTCAGTGCTCTTCGTTTCCTTTGACTCCTTATGAAAATCTCATTAATTGCCTTCAAGGTGCAGATTAGATTTCCTTAAGGAAACAGGTACTTAACCTTGTCTTCAAGCAGTATAATAAACTATCTCAACCTTTCTGTGAAGGAAAGTCTCCAACTCGTTTGTAACAGTTTCTCAACTACCTTAAATTGGCTTGAGGTTTGCCACACCAAAACCTTGTTCATACAATTACCCACTGAGTAGAGAAGGTTGCCCACTCTGTCCTCCCGTGACTATGGGTAAACCTTATCTCTCACACATGACCGCCTAGATAAAAAATAATTGTATTCCTCCTCAGACCTAAAGGAAGTAAGCACTTGTGAACTGAGTCTCAGTGGTTTAAAGGTAAATGTACAATCCAAACAGAGAACTTATTTCCAGACTTGAAGATCAGCTACAAGATGAAGTGGGAATAGCGGATAATGGTTTTTGTGTCTGTGTGTGTTTCACTTTGAAAAACCATGGCTCAGGTTTACTCGGGCATGCCTGTAATCACAGCACGGTGGGAGACTGAGTCCAGTTGGAGCAACTTAGTGACTTAGCAAGAACTTGACTCAAGATAAAAATTTAAAAACATCTAGGGATATAGTGCAATGTGAAGTCTCTGCTGTATTCAGTCCCCAAAACTATATCAAAGGGTGTGTGTGTGTGGTGTATAATTATAATTGTTAGCAAATATGAATTGCACGAAATAATGGGTTTCATTATGACATTTCCACATGCGCTACCTGTAAAGTGCTTTGATTGTACCTGTTTCCCTATTATACGGAAATGGTTTTCAAGTGTCTGTTAGAGACACAGATAAGGCAGCACTAAGCAACTGTAATCCAACCCCAGCACATGAATCATTGGGGTCCAGAGTTGAGCTACTTTCATGAAAAAAATGCTTCTCATTGCCCAAGGTGGTCAGGTTCTAGGACAAAGACAGTTAAAACCGAGTTAGGCATGCATCCTCAGAAACATGTTAGAAGAAAAATTGCAATTCACATACCTGCAGTGGCAAGCCAGAAAGTCCCTAAGGGTTGTTGGTCAAGTCTATACTCCAGGGAAGTTGGAAGAGCTCACTCCTGCCCAAGGACAAGTGCGACGTGACCCTATTGGTGCCTCCTGTGTGTAGGGGACAGGTGGGTTCGCTAATGGAGAATCGTATCTTATGTCTATTTTATGCTGCAGCCTAGTATGTCAGTGCATTTCTGAAGAGTTTACATGGAAGCAAATTGTCCATCAAGTCCTGTGTTAATTCCTTGGGAAACTAAGGAGGTCCTGTTAAACCCCAGAATCCCATTCCCCTTTGTACGTCATGAAATCTTTCAGAGGCCATTGTAAAGTAGGACTGCTTACAGTCAGGTGTACCTTAGGAAGGCAATTTGTTTCTCTCACTCAATTTTATATAAAAATAGCATGAGAATATAACTGTAAGAGTGACTGTGTAGCCTGAACAGTGTCAACCCACTGTAGTCGTGAATGCCATCCCATTCTCTAGATGTCTCAAGAGTGAGACTAGGCTGTTAAGAATTTAGAGGTGGGTATTTGCAACTGTCCTGATCTCCTCTTTGTGGGGAGGCTGAGCAGCCAAAGATACAAGATTTCCTAGAATTTACTGTGTCTCTCACATTCTACAGGAGATAATAATATTTATAGAGAAATAGTTACCATACTCAAAACATCACAGCCTTCATTTTAGCAATTAAATGAAGCAGATGAGAAAGTCTTTTCAGTGTCTGTGTAACTGAAGAGCAGAGCACCTGAACACGCTTATCACTCTCATGAATGCATTTAAATAAAGAAGTCAGTAAAAATACCTACTTATGTAGACTCAGATGCAGCCAACAGTGCCAGCCACCATGGCGGGCCTCATTGTGTGATGATGGTATTGGAGACAGTCCAGAACGTGGCAAGTATTTAAAAACCGTGCCTCAGGTGTCCGATACTTCTATGTAGCAAGAGAAGAAATCTGCTGCCTGGACTTGGGCTTGAGGTGCAGTTTGTGAAAGGGACAGTGTGCCAGGTGTCTCAGGCAGGAGAACAAAGACAAATGAGTGAAAGTTACCTGGAGACATGTGGACTCAAGGTGGTCAGTGGGTCTGCCCCATTGACGTCAGCACTTTCATTAACCTGAGGCCGGGGACGCCTTTGTTGGGATGCCCTTGAACGAGGGACTCTGGTGTAGCATGGAGGCGGAAAGTCTCATGACTCTCAGGCGTAATTACTCTTTGCCCTTCCAAACCCAGACTCTTGGCAAGCTGGTGAAAACGTGCCAGCCCAGCAGTATTAAGCTTCTCTGCCAGACTCCAGGTCCCACTGATAACGGCAGCTTCCTCTCGTGCAGGAGCATAGTACCATGCAGAAGTTACATTGCACGCAAGTTGACAAGATCGTGGCGCAGTATGACAAAGAGAAGTCAACTCATGAGAAAATCCTAGAGAAGGCGATGAAGAAGAAGGGGTAACCCTGTTTGTTTCCCTCTGTCGGCTTTCTCTCTTTCTATATTTTGTTTTTTTTCAGCATTTCAGCTGCCTATTCAGGCCAGGAAAGAATGTAATGTTGACTTAGTTTTATGTCATTAAAAAGTACTCCCGGATGATAAGACACTCACTCATTTCAGCATCATGAAAGGGCAGCCATCAGTTCCCTTAGATGTGGTTTAGGGAGCAGAGCTCCTGAAACTTACTAATTTATTATCATTAGTTCTAATGCGAATAAAAAATAATTGAAAATATATGATTTCATTTTGAGAGGTGGTTGCAAAGTTCATTTTATAAATAATTCGAAATTAACAGAGAAATCACAGAAAAACTGTCACCATCCCCTTCCTTGTCTAAGGTTTCATTTTCAGTGGTTTTAGTTATCTGTGGTTAACTGTAGTGCAAAAATATCACGTGAAAGATTTTAGAAATGATTTGCACATTTCTAAGTAACTTCTATTTTAGTATATTTTATAATTATTCTATATTCTTATTACTAATATCTTATTGTGCCTGGTTTGTAACTTAAACTTTATCATAGGTGTGTATTTATAGAAAAACATAGCATAGATTGCTGTGTCCACAGTTGCAGGCGTTCACTAGGAGTCTGAAATCATATCACTAGTGGATGGGGGACTACTGTGGTAAAGAGATTTTCTATATTCTTTTAACTCAACTTTCCTAAATATTAACACCTCATATAACCATCATTCAGTGGTCAAATCAGGAAGCTGAGGTTGGTGTAACACTGTTAGTTGAACTGCAGTGGTTTTTCAGGTTTGGCCAGTTTTCACATTAATGTTCTCATTCTGGTCTGGGATCTACTCTAGGACTGCATGTCGCATTTATTTTTTCTGAGTCTCCAACAATCTATAAGAGACCCTCAGTGTCTCTTTGTCTGTATTAGTCAGTTTTCCTAATGCTGGAACACAATACCTGGTTCCCACAATTTTAAAGAAGGAAAAGATTTAATTTGGCTCATGGTTCGTTCAAGAGATTTAGTCCGTGGTTGGCTGACTCCAAGACAAGCACCGTGGTAAAAGGACACGGCGCAGGAAAGCTGCCCACCTCAAGGCACCTAGGAAGCAGGCAGAGAAGGGAGGAGCTGGGAAGGGAGAGATGTGCTCCCCAAACCTATCCCCGGTGGTGCAGCTGTTCCAACCAAGCCCCACCTCCTAACAGCAAACACCATTAGCTCTCAATAGTGGATCAATCCGCTGATGAGTATAGTGTTAACCCCGATCCAGTCACCTTTCAAAGGCCCCACCTCTTAACACATCAGACTTTAGGGGGACATTCTAGATCCAAACCATAAAACTGTCTTTCATAACTCTTTCTCCTGAAAGAGTGTTACTCATTTATTTTCTGATAGGTTCTCATAGTTAGAGGAAGGTTGTGCACATTTGACAAGCACACCCTAGAAATAGTCTTCAGCACGTGATTGTAGAGGGTGGGAGGTGAGTAGTATGTGGTGTTGCTGTGTCTCGTCAAGGATGATCTTTAGTCTGAACCACTTGCTTAAGATGTCTGACTGCTTCACTGTAATGTTAACTGTTTTCCTTTATAGTTAATAAATATCCTAGGGAAGACACTGTAAATTATGCATATACTCTATTTCTCTCAATTGTTTTGGACATGGTTTTGTTCTCCTTTGATGGATTTTTCTCTGGTGTTTAATTTCCTCCCTTGAGTTTGTGCTGGTATAGTGTAGCTTTCCACAGCCTGTGATAGCAGAGGAAGGAAGAAAGGAAACACTTTTTTCTACCTGGTTGCCTTTCTGGTATTCATTCAAGTTATATCTAGAAAATTAAGACTCTGAAAGCAGAGCTGATTCCATCGATTACAACTGCTAATCCCAGAGATCTAATTTTGTAACCTGAAACCAGTGTAATTTGCTTGAGGCGTAACTGGTGGGTAATTGCCTCCGCAAACCCTGGTGGCCGGCCTCACTTGCTGAGAGCTCCTGTCATTCTTCTTACGGTTAAATTTTCTGGAGAAACACAAACCTAGTACTGACTGCGGGGCATCTTCCTGATGCACAGTCTGCCTTTTGTTTTCCTGTGGTTCTTACTATGTGTCTCGGAAGCAAAACCAGAGCCCGTTGCTCTGAACACATTTCAGTATGTACATTGGGTCAGGCAAGGCTCCGCAACCCATGTCATGGCCGTTGTGCCTGTGCTGGGGGTGCATACAGTAAGCACTGAACAACATGGGCTGCTCTCCTGGACGGCTTACCGTCTCTGCAACTTAGGGGCTGTTTGTGTAAGTTGTTTTCTCATTTTCAGTGAAATTTTAGACCAAAAAGTTGAGAGAGACCCTAACAGCATGTCTTTAAGGAACAAGTTTTGACACTTTTATAGTAGTTTTTAAGGATAAATTCATTGTTAGTCATGTGATCTTTTCTAAAAAATGTTTTACTTATCTCCGTGGATAGCTGTACTGAAGTTTTCTTTCTGTATTTTTAAGCCGGTATCTTGTTTATTAAAAGATTTGAGACTCCAGCACCCTTATAGTAAAAAGGATATTTGTTTTCTGCACCAATAAATGAATGATGCTGCCTCTAGAACCCAAATAATGAATAAAATGCATCTGTATCTCATTATCGTTTGCTCTCAAAGGTGAAGTGGGATGAAAGTAACATTTTTTGTAAGGTGTTCCATCGCTCAGCCCCTGGCCCCCAACACATACCAGTCAGCCTCTGAGCCATTGTGGAGGCCTCGACAAATAAAATCCTATATTGCCCTCAGTGTAGAGAAGACTGGAAAAGTTCGTCTACAGACTTCTTCCTAAGCCTGTACTACCAAACTCAGCGCTAATTAGGGGCTCTCCCTACATAGCATTTTCCTAATACTTAAAACTGTTAAAGCCATAACAATACAGTAAAAGTTACCTCTAAATCAGGCAGCAGATACCTGCTTCTGGAAGACCCCCCAGGTTGACCTGTTAGTGAGTGTGGCATCAGGTTGCCTAGACACTTTATTACTTTTGGGCGGCTGAAATATCCTTTTTTAAAGGGGAAACTGGGTACAGTGCTTTGAGATTTCTTGAGCAGGATCCCTTTCTGAACCAAACACAGACGATCTTTGACTTCAACTGTTGCAACTTAAGACTTTCTGACTGTATATGGCGCAAAGGCAGTGTTCTTCCAGTAGCAACTGCTCTTGTTCTGAATCGAAATCTCTTCCCAGGCTAGGAGTACTGCCTTGCAGTGCTCAGTGTCAGGTTGGGGGGAGGATCCAATTCAGCAAGGGGGCCCTGAGGGTAAATAGCTGTTGCTCTGTAGTATACTGGGTTGCTAAGATTGTTTGGTAGATTAGGTGTACGTCGTACATTTTTGATTTGCAATATTTTTCAACTTACAATGTGTTTATCAGATGAGACCCATCCATCCTAAGAAGTCCCCGTAAAAAGGTTCCGTTATTCTTTCTACTTTGCTGACAGAAATGCCTGAAGTGAAAGAAGGAGCCATAGTCATGTGATCTGTAGCTGTGGCCTGATGCCATGATAACTATATCTCGTATGTTGTATATTTAGCAATCTTAAAGAGACAAGGAGAAAATGAATGGGAAGGGGGTGAGGAAGAACAAACTATGATTTAGAAAATTTGAACTTAGACAAAGTTATTTTGTATAACCAGAACATATCTAACAAAGTAATGCAAGAAAGGGAAAAATATAATCTTGATTTTTAGTGTTACAGAATTTCTTCATTTATGCCAGCAAATAAGACTATTGAATAAAGCCTATTATTGCATCTACTGTGAAAGATTTTGTCTAGAATAAAGCCAGGGAAATGTGTCAGCAATGCCCCGAGCTCACTGAATAGCAAACTAGGGAAGAAACAGACCCAGTGCCAGCCACTGACCAGGAATAGTTTTAATGTGAGACCTGGCACTTTTAGAGTAACACCTCTCTTGGGGAACCACTCAATAATATGATGAGGCATTCTGACAGATTATTGTCGACCTGCATGTATTTTCAGAAGATAGAAGCTCAGGACCTTCAGCAACAGTATAGAAAAGAAAAGAATCACTGAAATCAGCAATGATGGTTGCTGGGCAATTGCCTAGCATCCATTTCCTTCGCATAATAGACTCAGAAGCAGAAATTGCCCTACAATGCCAAGAATGCTATTTTCTTCTCATTGGCATGTTTAAAAGACGAAAGTCTGGCATTGCCACCGAAGTGGAATAATTAAGAAATTCACTTCAAAGTTGAGGACCTATTTTCCAGTTTCCATTCCAAATAACTTTTTATTGAATAAATGAAAAAAATAGCTCAAAGAAAAAGAGGAACCAAAATGGAAACCTCTGACAACAGAACTTAACAATGAAGTAATTGTTGGGCTCGAAGCATCTCTTTGTGTAGTGCTTGAATTGAGTAATCATGATACAGATAATATTGTGTAAGGTATGAATCTATTACTAGAAAAACTCATGCTGCCCAATGGGCCATGGCAGCCGTGTTTGATGAATATATTTTCTTCATCAGAGGGCTTTGTTGCAAAGCCCCAAGGGAAGTGGGAGAAATCTAATTGTTGGCATGCATTTGCAATTTTCCATTTTCAGGGGAAGTAATTGTCTTGAAATGAAAAAAGAAACAGAAATTAAAATTCAAACGTTGACATCAGATCACAAATCTAAGGTAAGAGACCACCAGTTTATAGCAGGGGATTGCAGAAGGTACCATGTTGTTATTTTAGGTGCAGTACCTGGTGTTAATCAGAAGTAACAGTCGCCTGGGCTGTTGTGGGAAGACAAGACAAGACAGGGTTCGTGTTTGCCCCCAGATCCGTTGGCTTTGAGAAGGGCCACGTTATGGGACGTCTCTCTTTTTTTTGTGTGGTTGTCTAATAATATTGACGCTGTCTGACTTCAAGGCAACAAGTGAAACATTAAAGAGATTAGAAATGTGCTCTGCGATACAGAATTTAGTCCCTTTAGCAGGAAAAGAAAATACATGATGAAAAACCAAATGTAGAGTTGAGTTCCCATTTCATACTCCATCCTAACTTTTTCGTGGAAATTTGGGATGAGAAAAATCAAAAGTCGATGCTCTAAGAGATTGCCCGGTTACCTGCATGTCCCTCAGGACATGAGAAGATAGGAGACTGAGAGGTCTTAATTAAGGCCGTGAGCTGTTGAAAACCTAGATGCTAAGACTCGATGAAGAACACAAGCAGTTCTTCCAGCAATGATAAACGTAAAATAAAACGAAATTTTTAAGTTCCTGACTTAGCTTTTGGTAGACGAGCTGTCTTCCATGTCTGTGTGCAGCTCCGTCGTTGGTCACAGTGGCCCTGGTGCACGCGTGGACCAGCTGTAATGCTCTAGCAGTAAATCCCCTCGGTCCTGGCTCATGTAGTGCAAAAACTGTCTAGAGCCAACAAGCCACGTGTCCTTGAGAGTGGTGCTCTCCTCTTAACTCGAATACGGAAGAATTAATGCTCTATGAAATCTGGCATGACTTGTAGAAGTGTTCCCTGAACAGAAAACAAGCCTGAGCAACTGTGTTGATTTTCTTTTGCTGCATAATAAATAGTCCCAAAGTGCAGTCCCTCAGAGCCACTACCGTGGATTTTCTCGGAGTTCAGTAGGTTAGAAATAGGGACTGTACTCTCCAGGGAGGTTCTTCTGGTTTTGCCGGGCTCGTCCTTGGGCCTGCCCACTTCACCTGTGAATCTGGTAGTTGGCTAGCTGTTGGTTGTCTTTCCCTACGTGACCCTCATCCTGAAGCAGGCAAGCACAAGCCCCGTCACAGGGTACCAAGGATAACAAAGGGGTAAGCACCTTCCGAGCTGCCTCTGGCGTCGTGTTTGCTGTTGTCTCATTGGCTAAAGGAAGTCTCAAGGCCAGCCAGATTGAAGAATATGGATAAATAGATTCTAGTTCTTATAAGGGAGGCTGCAAAGCCCCGTTGCAACGAGCACGGATACTGAAAAGAGGAGGATTTTCTCCCCTAGCGTCTCATTAGGGACGATGCACCAAGGCGTGATCCCAGAATAAAGAGCACACGGCTGTCTGCTGAGACTTCCAGCCCGACGGAAGGGAAGCTGGAAAGTGTGAGGGGATAAAGGCAGTTCTGATGGAATTGGTGAAGGAGCCGAAGACTCAGAAAAGCCCAAGTATGAGCAGTTTAGGCAGTGAAATAGCAACTCACAGTTAGTATTTTAGGGCTCAAATGATTGATTTGTTTTGATAAGCAGTGGATTTCTGACGATTATTGATTAGTACATCTTATTTTTTATAGGCTGCAGGTGTCCAGCGATTTGCCCAGTAAAGTGGTGGGAGGGTCAGAGGTGCACGAATCATAATTTGCTTTCACCTCCATATTTGGCCCATGGAGATTCCGGGTGACACCATCTCCTTTTCCCCAAACAGGTCAAAGAGATTGTGGCACAGCACACAAAGGAGTGGTCAGAAATGATCAGCACGCACAGTGCCGAGGAGCAGGAAATCCGGGACCTGCACCTGAACCAGCAGTGTGAGCTGCTGAAGAAGCTGCTGATCAGTGCTCACGAGCAGCAGACCCAGCAGCTGAAACTGTCCCATGACAGGTAGGCGGCTCGGCCAGGCCCCGAGGAAACTCCTGGTGTGTCGAAAGGTTCTCTGATGTGGAGGCAAGGGCATGAGGGGACGTGCATAGGGATGCACGCGAGGATAGTAAGTGAAATCAACCAGACATAATTCTGACCATATATGGTAACATGCAGATCGTGTGAGCAAAGTGAACTTAGGAAGTGGCCTCTGCCCATCAGAGGGCTTGCAAGCCATGGCAAGATACCACGCTCACATGAAAATTTGAAGTGGCATCTGATGCACCCTAATAAATGTTCCGGATACGAAGGGGCGTCATGCCCAAAGAAGCTCTGCCTCCTCTGAGTGATCCTCAAGGCTTTGCAAAAGGGGCTTTGGAAAATGATCTGGTGCCTCTTGGGAAGCGAATACAGAAAATAGAAATCATCCGCTATCCCTCTGGACAGATTCTGACCCCTCGGTGGCTGGGTATACACAGCACAGTCTTCCTCCTTCTTTTGGTTATTATGACTTGGGTGAATTGTAGGGAGACGGGCTTAATGAAGAAACAAAACAGAAGTATCTGCCTGTTGTGCCCATCCCTACCTCAGCAAAGAAAATACTGCTTTAGAAACAGCAGGCAGGCTGTGCCGGACCTTCCCTGGGCAGAGCCATGTGTATGCGTTAGGTTTCTCTGTCACAGCTTGGGTGTGGCTCACCTGCTTCCCCAGGCGCATCCTGCATGCCACAGTTAGGATATGTCGCTGTTCACCACAGAATAAGGGATAGAAGCAGTATGCGAAGAAATTCAACCAAAAAACGTTTTCACAGTGCCAACTGCATAAATTATCTCGTTGCACTCCCAAATTCTCAGCCTTCCTCTGGAGTGACACTGAGGGCCCCAAGAACACAAAGGACTCTCACCATAGCTCCCAGTTTCATCTGAGGCAACTCAGGGAGCTGCAGCATGCTGTGTGTCCTGTGGAATAATGTCCCGTGCCCCACACAAGTGCAAGGATTCAGTTGAGCTGTGTAGGACCAGAAGTCCTTTTCTTCTTCCCCTTGGAAGTATGCTTCATTCAATATGAAAAAAAAAAACAAACAAACAAAACTTTCAAGATTCCTTTGCTTTCATTGTTGTGTCAATACTAGATTTTAGGTGTCTGGCATTATTCAAAGATACTTCACAGAATATGACAAAATTTTTTTGTTTTTGTTTCGTTTGTTTGTTTTTGAGGCAGGGTCTCGCTCTGTAGCCCAGGCTGGTCCTGAACTCACTGTGAAGCCCAGGCTGGCCTTGGACTCACAGCGATTCTCCTACCTCAGCCTCCCCAGTAGTGGGATTGCAGATGTGCATCACCAGGCCTGGCTTATGTGATGCTGGGGAATCGAACTCGGGTACTTGGTCCTTTTGACTCAGCACTTGCCAGGCAAACGCTTTAGCTGCTGAGCCGTTCCTCCAGCCCCAAGGCAGTTTTCTAATCATCATAATAGGTGGAAAAAAAGACTAACCCCAAACAGTAGATGTTGTCTGAAAGAAATGGACTAATCCTGGGGATGCCGTGTTGCTTAGACGAAGAGACCATCAAGTAGGCACTAATTTATGTTAAAGAATAAGTCCACAGCAGCATCTTTTAAGCACCAGCAGTGTTTCAGTTTTTCCTCAGGCGCCAAGTGGTGATGTTTCTTCTTGACCACCACAACTGCTCCTGGTTAAAGAAGTCTTTGCTTTCTTGACATTTATCAACAACACATGGTCGTTTGTAAGTACGTGTTGAATGAATGAACAGATGGATGAAAAAATGCTCAGTTTACTAGCAGGTGACAGAAAAACTGGAGAGTTGACCACCCGAGGTCCGGGATTTGCAGAGTCTCTGCGTTTGCTGCTGCTGTGCTTAGGTAGCTGACTGAAGCGCTCTCTACCTCAGCATTGCCAATCTCTTTGTTGCGGAGCAAACTACTGTGTTTGGATTACCAAGCTCCTTGGCTGCGCCTTTCCAACCAGGGCTTGATGGAAGTGTCCGTGGACTCCAGGAGGAATAGTGCTTGGCAGTCACATTCATTTTAGCATTTTAAATTGCATTCATGTATTGTACATATATGCGAGTAAATACATGTGTGGAGTGCAAGGTGTGCAGTTGCACACAGAAGGGTTGGTCACCTGTAAACATGCATTTTCTGCGCATTATAGTTCTTTTCAATCACATGAACTGTCAGGAATAGGAAGATTACTTGTGAGAGCTGAGACACCCTCTTCCTTTTCTTTCAGCCATTTTGGTGGCGAATAATGTGGGGGCCAAGTTGGAAATCCTTGTATTTTATGGATAAAAATGTGTGCTCTCCACAGGCCAGCACTGTCGCGTCACCACTAGGTGGCGCACCGCCCTTTGGGATAGGCGTCCACAGGAGTCGAGCCTCCTTGGTTTTCTTTATCCTAGAACAAAATAACTCAGTGAGTTTAACGATGGGAAAAAAAAAATTAAAAAGTGAACCTTTTCTTATTATTAATACACATAAAATGTTATGTCTTTGAAGTTATTTCGGTTATGGTTACTATATCCAACATAAAATGTAGCACTGTAGCTGTTTTAAAGTGGACAGCCTAAGTACATTCATGTTTTTGTTTGCTAACCATCATGCCATCCATTCCTGGGACTTACTCATCTTTCCCCAAGTGAAAATCCGTGTCCCCTAGACTCTCTTAACACCCTCTTTTGACTTTCTTTTCACTCTTCAGGGAAAGCAAGGAAATGCGAGCCCACCAGGCTAAGATTTCTATGGAAAATAGCAAAGCAATCAGCCAAGATAAATCTATCAAGAACAAAGCCGAACGGGAAAGGTAAGGCAAGAGTGTTCACTGCAGAAACTTGTCATTGACTTAATTAAAGATGTGTTCTCAGTGACGTTTGTCTGCGTATGGACACACGTGCTCACACCTCAGGTGGAAAACATTCACGGGTTTTGACTGAGGATCCTCCTACTAGAACTGTTGTGTGGAGATGTACTGTTACTGCTGTAGAGGAATGGTCTCTCGATCCTCCGATTGTTTACTACCGCCGATAAATTTACATTCAGTGTATGTGTGGTCACTTACAGATGAAACTAAGAAAACATGGCATAATAACCAATGTATTTTTGAAACATCCTGCTTTCTCTTGTATCCTCCTGCAAGCATCTTAACCTGCTCAAACATAAGCCCATTTCCTGCTGGCCCATTCTAAATGGCAGGAGGGGGGTCGTCTTTCATGGATTTGCCCTGAGCTGTTTTTTCCCCCACATTTTATCGACATGTATATGTGCAAAATTCAAGGTTTACAATGAGGTTGGGCGTTTTGTGCACATTCGTATCTTGTCAAGGTGACAAGGGCTTTCTCACTCTCCTTTTGTTGCCAGGGATCATCTTCAAAGCTCTCACCCGTTTCTTCTGGTTTAAGTGAGGAAGGTTTTCTAGAAAGGGAAATTAGGACAGGAATCTAGGTGTTTACGTTAGAGAGGACAGAAAGGAGCATAGGTAGGCAGGCTGCTGCCGGGGCAGGGCCTGCGCTGGGCTGTGGTCTTAGCAGGAGTCTCTCTATACCCTGAAGTCTGGACTGCATGGTTGTGATCAAAAATTTCAGTGAATATTTACATTTATTCCAATAAAAAACACATGGTGTTACCTCCCATTACAAATTCCACAGTGATTTTGACATGGAAATGCTTTGCTTTCTCAACGCATTTGCCAGGACATTTCCTAGTGATGTGGATGAAATGTTCCTTGTGTCTCAAAGTAAGATGACTTTAGGAAGATTACTATATATGTTAATGTTTATGTGCACTATGATGTGTTATCTGTGCTTCATTTTTACTTTTAAATGGTGCCGATCTCTGGATCTTATTCTCAGATAAGGAACTTTAAGTTCCTTTAACTTTATTTCACTTATATACATGGAAATGACACCGTTCTCTTCAACTGAAGAACCTGAAACATTCCAAACACGGCAACAGTAATAGGTGGTTCCAACATCAACAAGGGGCCATGTTTAAAACAAAACAGAAACGAATTGTCTATGCCAAGTGGTTAATTACTGTATAAACTCACTGAGTATGATAGGTTTTGTGTAATTTCATTTTGTCGTACTACTGAGAATTAAAATGAAAACTGTACTGTAGCACTAAGGCACATGGAAAATAAAGCATTCTATGCTTGCTTCAAAGAAAATATTTCAACAGAAATTTCCCAGTTATTAACTGAATTGCAGTGCAGGCACCATTTACCAACATGTAGAAAATAGCTAAAGTGACATTTGGGTTTTATATAGCCTAGATATGTAGATACACAGACTGTAATGTGTAATATATGTATATTTAAAAGATAGGACAATGGTCTAACCATTTGAGTAGAACTCAGATGGAAAGAATAGAAAAAAAGTAGAAAGCATCCATGAAATCAAAAGCAACACATCCATCAAATTTTCAGCAAGATTCATCAAGATGAAAAAGAGATCACAAAACAACAGTAGTAGGAATGAAAAGGGAAGACTGCAGAGACGACAGACATTTTTTAGGAACAGGGCTACTATAAGCAGTACTAGGAGTGACTCTGAAAACTTAGATGGGCTGGATAATTACCTGGGAAAATAGAAATCCCCCAAACTGACCCAAATTAGAGAAAACCTGAGCAGATAGAGGACTGTTAACGAAAGTTCACCCAGTTGTAACTGTGTTTAAGTCACGAATAACACTCAGAAAAATGAAAGTTAAAACAGCATGGTACCCAATCAGAAGACCAACTCAATGTGAGACAGGTCCAGGACTGAGTGAATAGAAATTGAAAACTGGACAAAGCATACACCCAGACCCTGGCAGCCAAAAAGCGGCCATCTACTATGGATTAAAGGCCCAGCTGTCCCTATCCTACCACCTGAGACGTCTAGAGAAACCTTTGCCCACGTATGCCAGAACAGACTCACTCACTTCATGTATTTATTCAGGAGACACTATGCCAAGAATTACAGGGTTGCATGCACCAGATTGTTCTAGTATTGTTTGGAAATAACATATTGTTTGTTACTGGCAGAATGAAAACAATGTAACTTGTTCATAAATGGAAGAGCCCATAGAGCAAGCAGGTGAAATTGTGGAATAGTTTGAATCATGGATATATCAGTATAACTTGAAATCAGATGAGCTATGGAAAGAACCTCAGTGTATGTTACTACTTGGGTGAAATTTGAAGACACAAAAGCTGTATCAGTAGGATCAGTATTACCTTGGAGCCCAGTAGAAATGTAGAATCTCAGGCCAGCCCAGGTCATGCAGTCAGACTCTCTGGGGTAGGGGAGGAGTGAGTAGGGGGAGGCTCCCCAGGAGCCAGATAGAAAGGCAGAGCCTCAACCCTCCAGGTCAGACTGTCTGGAGAATGGGCCTCATAAGCGTTTTGAATAATAGCTCTACAAGACTTATGTGCACAAGACAATGTGAGAAGATCTTATGTCTATGACGTTGTTCCCTTCAATGATATAGAATCCTAGAAAGACAAATGAATCCGAATGATACCTGCACAGGCATTTCTTATATATCTTTTCTGAATATTTTCATGTTTGAAAATACTGCAATAAAATTACAAAAATGAACTAATGATTCTCTCCAGATAATTAAATGGAGTATAACTGATTCTTACTGAGTTAATATTAATTCCATTCTATATCACCCCAACCATTTTATATCTATTTTAGGCGAGTCAGGGAGTTAAACAGCAGTAACACCAAAAAGTTTCTAGAAGAAAGAAAGAGAGTAAGTATTTTTTGTTTCCTTGGTGTTCTTCCTTGAATACACTGTAAGGTAAACAAATAAAATGTGCTTAAATATAAGGCTCTATTTAATTTGCTTAATTTCATTTTTCTGTACATCAAACATTCCAACTTTCTGCTCTCTGAAAACTAATTTGTCACAAAACTCTTTAAGGTAATTATTTGACGCCTTTTGCTATATGAAAGGAAGTCAAGCTTCACTCATATGGCGATGTTCTGTTATTTCCCAAGGTACCAGCAAAAAAGGGCCTTCCATTAAGAATAATGGGTTTAAATGTGCTCAGTTTTCAGACTATTTTTCTTTTTTTTTCAATAATGACGTTCTGTACATCAATTACAAACTGAGAAATTATCCTTCTTTCGTAATTCTTAAGATTACAATCCATAGTTTATCAGAACTCATAATTCTTTTTCTTTCTTTAGCTTGCCATGAAGCAGTCCAAAGAAATGGATCAGTTGAAAAAAGTCCAACTTGAACACCTAGAATTTCTAGAGAAACAGAATGAGCAGGTATTTTACCTTCAATTAGGTAAAAAGTTGAGGCCATCCAGCCAATCTCGGGGTGCAAGTGAGGTGGCCCAAGGGACTCTTGTGCTAAATCCAAGGCCTCAGTAGTGCCATGGAAGTTGGCTAGATAGCTGTGCTGTTTATTTTACTGTATTTTCTCCATTTCGTTTATAAAAGAAAACAGATTGTAACTTTTTTGGATTAGGAAAGAAAATTAGCTGTGGGGAAGAAAGAATGATGTCATCCCAAAGTAAATTAGGAGTGGTATCACTACAAGTAAGTTAACAAGACAGTGGAGGTTACAATTTCTTCATCTTCATTTACAATTTGATACTTTCTAACCTATTCAGTAATTTTAAGTTTAGAGCCATTAGGAGAAATTGTGTATTTTCAACATTAACTGTTAAGTGAAATTGTGAAACTGTTCTTGAGCACTTTTGAGGGCCTAACTTCACACCTCCATAAGTACCAACAACCCAATACGAGTGGATACCATCCAGCTGGTGCTTTCTCCCAGTAAAGCAGTGAAGAAAGAGTTAGCCAAATGCCAACTCTTTTATTAGTCACTAATACCAGGATACAAGATTTCTACCTAGAGCAGAGGGTAGGTGGACCTTAGCCCCAGCCTTCTGCTCTGCCATAGCAGTCTGGTGTAGATACCTCCAGCTTATATGAGAACATGGCATCCAGTTAAGATGTAAAATTTCAGTCCCACTCAAGTGTAAATTTCATTCTTTGGGTATAGTTGGTGAATTATTCTTCCTAGATAATTTACTTCAGTTCAGAGATTAAAGACGTTTTGAGGGAATATGTATTTGCACTACACTGTTCTTCCCTCTCCTCTACCAAGCAATCCTGCTTAAATAGCAGTCCTGTTTAAATGGCTCCCATTGAAAAATACTTAAGTGGGAACTCCACTGAAAGTGTCCTTAAGGGAATATATATATCTTGTATTGCTACTGGGTACCAAATTCAACTAGCTTCTTTGGACAGAAGTTGTATTCATCCGTGTACTTCTGAGTGATTGCTTCATGTTTCGTTTTCAACGAAGTGATTCTATTCATGAATAGTGGCCCAGTCCCCAAAGGGGATAATACATATTTATTGTCCCAGAAACCTAACTCATTTAACCCACAAGTAGATACATCATATCCTGGTATAAGCTATGTGTTTGCTCCTAACGTGTCACCAGAAAGTGTCCCTGGGGAAACCATAGTAAAGCCACCACATACAAAACTTTAGAACCCACTTGAGTGATCCAGGGAGAGGTAGAGATAGGAAGCCTTTGGGAAGACTTTCAAAAATCCTCCTTAGAGGAAGGGTACAATGCAAGGTGAGGCTCGCTTGTGTTTCAACTGTCTAAATTAGGAAACTACTTAGAAATTATTGTGTTGCTTAGCAACAAGTTTAACTAAAGAATGTAAATGTGCTAAAAATTACCCATCACTACAATAGTGGTGTAGATCAGAAGTAGACAATGCAGTTTTCTCAAGTCAAAGTTCATAATAAGGAAATCACCTGGAGCTTTTATACTAATTCGTGGATAATTCAGACCACATCAGAGTTCTTGCCTTGAAATACTGGATTAGCAGTAGTTGTGTTGATTGTATCATCCTGGGAGAATGCTGGCTTTTCATTCCTAAAAATCATAAAATACCATTTAGTGTGCCTTAAGTAATATCTCCCACCTAGAACTGACACTGAGTCACAGAAGCTTAGGAAAGCGCAAAATAGGGAAAAGCTTGAGATCCCAAAAAATTTAATGTGAGTCAAGGAGAAGAAATTTACGATACCATATTAAAGTTTTTGACAAGTATAGAAGTTGAGCTTGAATTTCTGTATTAAGCTTTGTTTTACAAGTATTATCTGTTCCATAGCAAATTCAATACTACTCTTTCTGTTACGAGTTTTTTTTGTTTTGTTTTGTTTTTAATTTAAAGATCAAGAAGCTCAATGTACACCGTATTTCTGTACAGTACAGTTGTGTTGTAGGTACAATGTAGAAGACATCATGACCCCATTTCTCTCGCCCTGAATGAAAGGATCAAGAACCACATAGTGGTTTCTCTTCGTTGCACTAGCAAAAACAGTTCCCTGTCTTCAAACAGTTCTAAAACTCTAGGAAGTCTCCCAAACCATCATTAAGCCCCAAGATTTTATATTGTTCTGGTTTTAAATAAAGATGGATCAGTTAAGCCCTTCTCATAATTTTTCCCTTTATAGTTTCTTGTAGCTTTCCTGTGACCCTATTCATATATGTTCTCCCAGGCAACCCCCAACAGCCCCGAAATAAAGCAGATGGATCTCCTTAACCAGTAGGCCAACATCAAAAGCCCTGGGACTAGCAACACCAGTGTTCATGTACCTTGGTCCTAATTTTGGACCTGGCCCTCGTGGGGCCTTTCTAAGCCACTTCCTGGCCTTGCCTGCTGGGCCAGCCAGTTGTACACATAGAACTCCCAAGGTCAGAGATGGGTTTCCTGAGTAGGATTTCCCATCAGCCTCGCCAACATAATATCTCATTGTGTTGACATGTGTGCCATTAAAAACATTGACGACTCCATTACTGTCACCCCCAAGTCTTAAAAGTTGGTTTTGTTATCAGTCCTATTATTTAATAAAGTGAGGCAAAGACTTTGGTAAACATCCGGGGTTTTTCCCTCCGATACAGAAGAGAGTCACCTTCTGGGCTAATAGTCATTGATTGTTTGTTTTTGTTCTTTTTTGTTTTGCTGTCAAGAACAGCTTGGGCAATTGTGTCGTGAATGGGTGTACACATGTTTTTATTCTTAGCCTTTGTTTTTCTCTATATGGTTTTACATTCATCTCTCAAATTCACTTCAGTATTCATTTATTTTATTTGTTATGTATGACTCAATTTTGACATTACTATTTTTGTACAAACAGCTTTTGAAATCCTGTCATGCAGTGTCCCAAACGCAAGGTAGGACTGAAACTCTGATAAGCAAGACATTGCTTTCCTTCTTGACTATGTCACTATTCTCCATGCAGTCTTCACTTACGATTCACGTCGGGTCATGACTAACTAATATCTTAGGGGGCTGGACTTAAAAGCTTGACTATTTCGTGCTTGAATTTGGATGTAACATTTAATCTGAAATGCCCAAAGTCTTGCAGGTGTGTCCAGTCTACAGCCTGCCACTTTTTCACCCTTAATTTTTTTAATGTTACCTCTTTTATTTAAAAAAAAAAAAAATTTAAGGTAGTTTTAGTACTTACTTGTGTACATTGTGTACATTAACTATACATTTTTTTAAAATATGTGGCCCAAGACTGTGCCTCTTCACTTAAAAAAAAAAATGTGAAAAAAATGGCAGGCCACAGGTTGAACATGCATTGCTTTAGAGAACGATTTCTGATGTCATTCTAGCCAGCATTTCCAATTGCAGATCTGGGAAACAGGTCATGGTATAAAGATGACCCAGACACCAAGAACAGTGAGATATACTTGTTATATGGGCCCATCGAAGCTCAGACTGGGTCACAGAATCAGACCCCTCACAATATTAACATGCCTCCAACTTAGTTTTTAATGCACCTCAGTGAATGTTTGCTGGTGATTCATAATGACAGGGTTCTATTCTGTGTCCAGAAATGTCACGCAATACCTATTTTCATTTTCTCTCATAAATCCTCCCTGCCAAAAACTCTATTCACCCCCTCATAAGGTGACTGTGTAACTGATTGTTTGAACCATAAGCAAGCAATTTTCAAGAACTGGAGCACTGTTCATAATAGCTAGCCATGTGCTAGAATTGTCCCAGGCAAATGGAAATGACTGGTCACCTGTTCTTGCAAGAACTTTGCTCTTAGAAGAGTATTTTAATATCATATGAGTCTTCCTTCTAAGCTATGTGCAATATCATCTTTAAATACCAAAAGGGGACACAGAGGCAATTCTTTATTAATATTTACTAATGATCAAATTATTTACGTTTCAATGCTGATAATGTTTCACTGTCATCTTTTATGAATACTGTTTGTGTCACGGTTTTGTGTTTGTATATTTTTCTCCATTTCTGTATTTTTCTACTTGAGTATTAATATAAATCAGGCATAGACAGTGATCTCAACAGAGGGAACGATACATACCAAACGTATGCAGATAGAATTCTTTGGCATTATTGTATCCGTCCTTGCCAAAATGAAATTAAAAGCGGGAATATTTTTTTTAAAAAAAGAGGATGATAATCACTTTTTGGTCTGGGGGTTAAATTAATTTTCTCCCAGCACTTCTTTTGGGAAATTCAGATGCTTCTAGTAAGATTTAGTTGACCAAAGCCTCCCTCTCACCTTCCACTTAGTTGAAATACCAAAGCAGGCATGAACGGTAACATCACAGCACGTCAGAGCCTTTCTCAGATTTGTGTGTCATACTTGCACCTGTACATATCCTTTATTCAAAGTGGTGAGTCACTGTTAAAGGAAGAGGTCACTTACCTCTCCAGAAGGCACATGTATATCAGTTAGGCAAAAACATCAAGGCTATCAGTTGGAAAATAGAAGTTGAAATCAGCTATTCAATTTTTTTCTATGTTGCAGGCAATAATTTGTCAGCAGAATTTTCCTCCATCAGAGCCCTATCCACCTCTTAAATCAGCTAGTTGTCTTAGTGACGGTCCTAATTTACGAGATTGAATTCATTATGGCTTATTTCCAACAGTCTAGGAAAAAAAAAAAAAAAAACCTAGTTACTCTAGAGAAGTAAGAGCCCCCAGGACAGAGTGAGAGCAGTATGATTCTGTGGAATCCTGCAGTGTTCTGTTTATAGGACCCTCCAGCCAACCCAGTGCCAGATGCGCTCCAAGACTTCTTTAGCAGTCCTTTAGAGAATTGGTTTTCCTTGAATTCCAGACTATTTGGTAAATAAATTGTACACAAGAAACACTCTAAAAATGATACAGTCATAACATTTCTACAAACTATAAAAACTAAATCAATGTGATATGATGTAGTCCATATGGCTCCACTTTTTTTCAGCTGGTTTTCTGGGTCCTGTAGAGAGCAGTCGTCAAACTTCAGTATGCATCAAAACCTCCTAGGGATCTTATTTTAAATGTAGACTCAGATTCCGTAGATCTTGGTCGCTCCCCAGGGAGATGCCGATGCTGTGAGTCTGTGGACTTCACTTTTACTAGCAAGAACACGGTGAGCAGCATCAAACTTAGCAGAGAGGCCAGGGTGACTAAGTAGATTCAGATGAGAATTCCAGCACGTAAGGCCCTGTTTCTGGTGTTGTAGGCGAAGGAGATGCAGCAGATGGTGAAATTGGAAGCCGAGATGGACCGCAGACCGGCAACAATAGTGTGAGGCTCCAGAGCACAGACTGAAGCAGCGAACCCACGAGCCTCCGAGGATCACTCCCAGCTTCCGAACACACTCCACGGACAAAAGCTGTTTTCTTTTGTGTTTCCTTTATGTGTAGACAAGATGTTTCCCTAAACCAGAGGTGGGGTGACTCGTGTGCTTTGATTTAACAGTTTGAATATTGAATTTTCTTGACCAACCAGAAGTAGCTGAAAATCCGCAGAGATCTCTGATTCCGAGAAGGCAGAGTTTAACCCCTGATTATACAACTTAAACATGTTTGTTTCAAGACACCATCACAAGTAAATGAGCTTGGTGTGAGCAACTCTGCTTTGTGATGCTTTGGAACATGTTTCAACTGCAGCCAACATAGTGCATTAGCGATATAATAGCAAGTGCATGCACTAGGAGACAGACAAGGTCTCTGTCTACTAATTCATTAGCAGAAGTGGTGTTCTGCTAGACGAGTAATTTTGCAGTTTTTTTTTTCTATATCTAAGTTACCTCATCAGTAAGTGCCATGTCTTTACCATGCCATAGAAGCTAATTTCCTCTGAAAGTTGTGGAAATTAGTACAACAATAGAGGAAAACTGTACCTGTGCCAAAACTCATCAGTGCTCAAAGGGGACATCCGCTAAGCTCACTTTAGAAAGTTTACATCCCACACTGCTTTCAAGGAACTGCTTCTGCAGTCCCCAATATACCATTCACTCTTACACCATAAAGATCGTGAAGTGATAACAGTAAACGTTTGTAAATGTGACCATGTATAAAGTATTTATACTCCTCAACTCACACTGTCCTAGAGCAAAATCATGTGAGTATCGCCACACGACAAGCTTAGTAAGCAGGAATCCTAGGATTACATTTTGCATGATACACACGCACCAGTTACAACTAATCCGTTTGGACACATTTAACCTAATGCCAAATACATCCTGGTTAAATCAATATATGGCACAGTCTATAATTTGACTATGGAGACTTTTAGCATAATAAAAAAGTCTATATATATATGTGTATATGAATTATGTGGGCATTCTTGATACTTCGAGTTCTAGTTTGAAAAATACATAACTAATTTAATTTTACACAGAAATATTTATGCAGATTTTCAGAATTTCATATCAGGAGATAACGTTTTTATGTCTGTTAAATATCCAAACAATTTGCTACAGTGTTAATCTGCACGGTCTTTAAGCCTGCCGCCGTCATGTTGCAGACAGCGCATGAAGAAATACCCTGCTGGAGATCGAGCCGTGCCGCCTGCCGAAGCCGGGAGCTGGGAGCAGAGCATGGGGACCTGGTAGCCTAGAACTAATCAGATTACTGATTTTAAGACCCAAAACGCCTACCGAATTGTGGTATATGCTTGTATAAATTGATTCTGTGTGTTCTCTGAACAAAGCAGAGCAATTATGACACCATCGACATTGAAATTCAACTTCCAACTTCTCTAATAAAAGATGAAAACACACGTAACACTTGTCAGAGTATTTGCTCCCAGGTTGCTTTCTAGTAAGTGTCTGGCCTTCTTCATGAATCATCTCTCCCTTATTTTTAAATGAAATTCCTTCCATACTTGTACCACAGTTTCTCCCAGATTACACAAATCATGAACCCTACTTAACTTTCAAATATGGTCGACTTGCTTTTCCTTGTTCTCATAGGTCTGATTTCAGTTGTTTTCTGTAGAGACTCTCTGGTATCTTTGCTTTCCTTGTTTCTGAAATAATGGAGTCGGCACTACTGTACCACACACACACACACACACACACAGAGAGGGAGGGAGAGAGAGAGAGAGAGAGAGAGAGAGAGAAAGAAATGTCACTGCACTTAGCTTGCTAATCTACTGAGATTCTGAAAGGTTTCCCTCCATCTTAGCAAATGGCCTCTTCCAAGAGCTCAGCTAAGCTCACCATTCTGTAATCCTTAAGTAAATCTACCCCTTGCCTCCTCTTGTCTCTGCCTTTTGAGAGATGCCAGTGGCTTTCCCATTGTTCCTGACAATTTCCTCTGATTTTTTCTATGCCACTATGATTATCTATATTTTCCACTGTTGTGTCTGAAACCAGTACTTTTCTTTACTCCAGATAACTTTCAGTACTTGAGACATCTCGAAGCATCCGTTGTGGTTGGTTTATAATACATATGGTACAATGTACATTAAAAGATGTGTCTTGCATGCTATGGTAAGTTCATATTGCACACAAGTTGTGAAGTCTCATTCACCATGAGTGAAAAAAAATCTCGTCACTGAAAGTAACTCAGCCTCTCCAACTTAATAATTATTTTAGAGACATTCAGTTATGTCACTGTCAAATTCTCTTTGAGAGGTCCTTCCTCAATCACATTGTCTCCCATTTTCTTCCCCCAAATGTCTTCTGAGGGAAAGTTTTTCTTGACTCTGTTAGCATCCTTCAAAAATAGTCCAACTCTCACAATGGCCATTGGGTACTTAATAAGTGGCCCCATCAACATTAAGGCTGGCTGTAGCCAGTCTCAGGGGATTCTACATATTATTTCCATTTGGGAGGTTAAGTGATAACGTCATTTCAAACCTTAAAACTCATCTTATTCTCACTTCTGGTAGAGAAATGAGATACCAGAGAAGCATACTTGTTTCAACTTTCCTTTGATGCTTGATATTTAACAGGTTCCTTAGCCCACAGCTTTAATAATTGCATCCTCAGTGTCATCATAAATCTAAGGCAGCACCTCTGGGATGAAGGCTTATGAGCTATCTTTTTTAATAATATTTCATGAACAATGTTCTGCTTCATAGGATAAAATAATGAAAACATAATGAAGGAACAAGGAGATGGCTTAAAATAGCATCGTTGCTGCTTTTACATTAAAAAAATAGTAAGTGCTTGCACCTAGCTTGATAAATGATGGAAAGCGTCATTTTCTCTCCTTTTCTCTCCTCCCCTCTCTTCAAGCTGCTTACTTAGAAATTTGAGGTGAAGGATAATCCTTAAGCCTCTGCATCTGGAGAAGTTTTAGAGTTTCCACTACCGCGGAATCAAGTTTAGAAAAATTTGCAAGGAGGGAAAATGAAGCACACATCATGATCCAGAGACCTTTGACTGAATTTGAATGTACCACAAACAAAATAGGAAGGGAGAAATTTTGACTTTGTAATTTCTGAACTTCAGTATGTAATGTGAATCATAGTATGGTTGACGTTACCAAGATTCAACAAGGGATTTCGCACTTCAGTCTTTTTACTTTTCCTTAGAAGAATTTGATATTGCTGTTAAGGTGTAGTGTGCATAACAGCACTGAACTCTACAGACTGGAGGACCATATTACAGTTTCATTTCTGCTACCTCAATGAGCCACAGACAATTATATGTGCCACGCCTTTCAGTAGTGAATGTAGTCAGGTTATTCATTGCTAAAATACTTTTCAAGAGCCCTACACTTTGAACTTTTTTTTTTACTCCTATTGCACTGTTTTAAAAAGTTATTTGCAGTCGCAGCATTAAAGCCATTTTCATGTGCTAGAAGGATTGCATTAGTAGCTGTATTTTCAAGTCTTCCTCTTCCATGTCTTTCCACATCCTTCCTGCCCATATCACCCTCCCGCACTGACTCTCCGCTTGATCATGACATTTGTTTTGGTGAATGAAACACGGGCAAGCTTGACAGAGGCACGTTTTTGCCTCATTCCTTTGCGTCTCTACCACAGCCACGCAATCAAGTGGAGACTGGCCTGCTGGTGGCCAAGGTGACCTGTGGAGACGGGACTCATCGCTTCCATCCACCGGGGACACCTGATGCGTGAGCAAGCAGCTGAGACCAGCCAGACTTCTTCAGTGCGGTGAGACCGCCCAGCCGGCCTGTCAACTCACGAGAAACAGTAAAGGGGTGTTGTCTTTAGCCTGAAATTTAGAACAGCTTGTGATATAACAGTATCTAATAGATGCATCTCTCTTTGGGAATAGGAAGGTGGTTAAACTGTTCCACCCCAGAGCTTCCAGCAACTACATTTAGGGGAAAAAAAAAATAGAACAACAACAAAATCACTGAAATCACTAATACAGGTGGGAGATCCTACTGTGTCCGGGACGGTTTCCCCTCACTACACCGTGCTAACGGTCTGATGTCTCCCCAACCTGGACTGCTGATGTCTTCATCAGACTTTAGCATTTTACACACAATTCTTCTTTTTACTCCCCTGCTCTCTTATTCCCCTACATTTTTAAAACCATCTGTCTCCTTTTAAGCTCCTTAGGCAATCAAATGCCACAACATTGGCTGGTAATAGTTGTCAGCTGCTTTTATATAGATACCTGTTTTGAGTCATGGTTTGACAGAAAATTGGGAGACATTCACGTATAGGTTTTGTTGCACAAAGTACAGAACACCACATTTTTCATTTATTCATTATTAGTACAGCAATGGATATAATGATATTTCCAAGCTCTATTGATTTAAAGCAGTATTTAAAAAGAAAACTACAGACACATATTATCTCTTAATAGAAAAATGTTAAGGATTTACACTACATAATATATGTTAGAAGAGAATTTAGCAAGTTAATATATTTTCCAAGGCTAGGAAATCTATTCAGCTAAATATTTACTTGATGTTTTTAGCAATTTCATTTTCAAAATAGTGTGTGTGTGTGTGTGTTCACCAAGACACATGGTAGTCATTCATAAGAGTAAGATAATAAAATTCATAGTACTTATTCATTAGAAGCAAAGGTGTACCACAAGGAAGATAGATCTATTTGCACAGTGGAGGAAACAAATTTGTAATTTCAAGTGTGTAAAGATAAACCAAGGGTGGTGCTAGTCTTGGAGGACAAAATAGAAGTTCCCACTGTGAGAACCTGCTCAAATGAGGGGAACAGCCCCCAGTAGCTCTCAAAGGGTGCACTAAAGACGACATGGCAGGCCATCGTGTTCCCTGGAGCCCATGAAAGTGAAAATCGCACAGCAGTTGCAATGAAACTCAGGTGACATCAATGAAGCCAAACGTGAAAGAGATTCACAATGATGTAAACAGGTCACAGCTCTCATCCATCTTTACAAAAGTTATTTTTTATTGAAATACATTCAATGGTCCATTAATTATACATGAATATGTGATTAGGCATATTGTTGTTTTTACTGAATTGGGAACTATTTTGAAATTTCTGTTTCAATCTGTATCATAGTAATGTTTACTGATAAGTCACTTTAGGGAAGACTTGATAATGTTTTTAAAATGTTAAGAAAGCCCCAAGACCAAGGATTTTGAGAACTGCTGATATATATATATATATATGCGCTGGGTGAAGGTTACATGGATGTTTCTGTATGTAAGCGCTGATTAGAGAATTCACTTGAAATGCAGATAATTCATTGCACGTGTATATCTCAAAACATTTAAAAATACATGGAGGGAAATAGATACATGTTTGTGATGTAAATTAGGAAAAACTGTAATTTAGCGCACAAATATACACGTTCAGAAAATCACTAAGAAATGGGTCAGAATCGCCAAGCGTGCCTCTGAAGCCTGTTGCTAAGTGGGAACCAGGTGATTGGTATAATTCCTATTAGGCACAAAATCACCAAGGAGCGGGCTTTGATCCCCTGGCTACACTTAGAGAGAGTGAGGGAAAACCTGTGCTGAGGGAGGAAGCGGAGGTTGGTCGGCCGCTGCGTTCTCTTCTTCGCCACTTCCGGCTTTTTCATGGCCGCTCTCCACGCGCGCTGGCGTCCCAACTAACAGGAGAGAAAACCGGGGACTGACGAGGAATGAGAAACGTCAGCTGGGGGAAAGTACAGAAAGATCCACGTAGGAAAATGGCAGCTGTCAGACCAAAGAGCAACGGAAAGGTAAACAGTTTGGTCGTAAATCGCGCCAAGGGGATTCTGCAGGGACCTTGAACAACAGGGCAAAGCGGGAACGGGTAGAACTGCAGTCCCTGAGGAGGGTTGGGCCTTCCTACTTGGAGAGATCAGTAGGGCGAAGAAGTGGGATTACGCCCACCAGGGAGTAAACGCTCACTCTGCTATTTTCTCGTTACAAGTTACAGACTCCCAAGAGTCTCCTCTAATCTCACTGAATCGAGCCTTCCGCGTATAGGAGGGGGCGGGGCGCGAGACCACCAAGCTCCAGGGCTTCTGTTGAGAATTCCATGAGTCTTCGAAGGCACGGAGCGTAGGTTCCAGGCATATCTCTAGTGTTCAGAGAGTTGGGTTTGTGATTGTGACGTAACTCCTGTCTCAGGAAAAGCCCATAGCACTCTACAGAACCGTTCCTAGAAATTTAAAAATCATATCCCTCTGTTACTTTTGCATAGTGCCTGAAGACGTAATTTTAAGTTTTTGAGAAAAAATGGGTTGGTAGGTTATTAATGGTTGGTTGACAAGTTTATTTCAGCAAGATATTTAATAAAAGTCGTTGCACATCTTCAGAGGGATGAATTGCTACTCTTTTCAATACACCAACCTGTGAAGAAAGATACGTTGTATTTATTTATCCATTTACCAGTTAATAGAAATTTGATTTCTATCACAATGAATAATGCTGCTGTAAATAGTCACATGCACATTTTTTTATGTGGATAGGTATTTTTATTTCTCTTGGCAGATATCTTGGAGTAGAATTGTTCAATCATATGATAACTATGTTGAAGTCTTTGAGAAACTGACATACTGCTTTCTAATTGAATGTATCATTTTATATTTGAGCCAGCCATCTATGAGGACTCAGATTTTTTGCATCTTTGCAAATACTTGTTAATATTTATCTTTCTTATTATAACCAAGACAGAGAGAGTGTATCTCATTCTAGGTATGAGTTGCTTTACCTCTTGATTAATGGCATTGAACATCTCTTCATGTGTTTATTGGTCGTTTGTACATCTTTTTTTAGTAAAATATCTATTCAGAGAATTCGCCCCTCTCTAAGGTGCATTTTCCTTATTATTGAGTTGTAAGAGTTTTTAATGCATTTTAGATACTGGTTACTTTTCAGATATATAATTTGAAAAATTATTCCTCATTCTCTGGGTTGTCTTCTTGATAATGTATTCTTTGATGTATAAAAGTTTTTGATTTTCTGAAAAAAATCATCCTTATTTATTCACAATCCTCTTTATTTTCTTTTGTTATTTGTGATTTTTTTTGGTGTCATACTGAGAAGCTAGTGTCTAATCCAAGGTCTTCATGATTTTTTCCCCATTTTATTGATATGTACAAGTGCAGAATTTAAGGTTTACAACAGAGTTGAGCATTTTGTGCACATACATTTCTTGTCAAAGTGACAAGGGCTTTCCTACTCTCCTTTTGTCCCTCCCCCTACCCTCCCTGCCCTCCCTTCACCCCCACCCTTTCCACCTCTTTCGTTTTGTCTTTCTTTTAAAGTTCCATGAGATAGTTGTGGTATGGGTCTCTCATATCAGAGAGACCATCCGATGTTTCACCTTCTGCTTCTGACTCACTTCACTAAGCATGATATTCTCAGATTTCTTCCATTTGCCTGTGAAAACCTCCATGCTGTTGGACCTTACAGATGCGTAGTATTCCATTGTGTATAAGTAGCACGGTTTGTGTATCCACTGGTCTGTTGATGGGTATTTTGGTGACTTCATATTCTAGCTATTGTTAGTTGTGCTGCTATGAACATGGTTATACATATGTCTCTGTTGTATGTTGTTTTGGCCTCTTTTGGATATATTCCCAGGAGGGGTGTCGCCGGATCAAAGGGGATATTTATTTCTAGTCTTTTGAGAGCTCTCCATACTGCTTTCCAGAGTGGTGGAACAAATTTACACTCCCACCAGCAGTGCAGGAGGGTTCCTTTCTCCCCACAGCCTCACCAGCATTGATTGCTATTTGATTTGTTGATAAAAGCCATTCTCTCCAGAATGAGAGGGTATCTTAGCGTTGTTTTGATTTGCATTTCTCTTATGGCTAGAGATGTTGAGCATCTTTTCATGTATCTATTGGCCCTTTGTACTTCTTTGTGAGTGAACTGCCTCCTCACTTCATTTGCCCATTTTTCAGTAAGATCTTTTATTTTGGTGGCCTTAATTTTCTTTAGCTCCCTATGTTTTCTAGTTATGAGTTTCTTATTTGAGATGTTGGTGGTGAATATATTTTCCCAGTCTGTTGGTTCTTTATTTACAATGTTGACAGTTTCCTTTGATGTGCAGAAACTTTTAAATTTTACAAGATCCCACTTGTTGATAATGGGGATAATTTGTTTTGCTCTTGGTGTCTTGTCAAGAAAATCTTTGCCTACCCCTGTGTCTTTTATAAATTTGCCTACTTTGTCTTCCAGAAGGTTTAGTGTTTCATTTTTAATGTTTAGGTCTTTGATCCATTTTGATTTGATTTTGGTGCATGGTGATAGGTGTGTGACTAGATTCATTCTTCTGCATGTGGATGTCCAGTTTTCCTAGCACCATTTGTTGAACAGGCTGTCCTTTTTCCATTGTGTGCATTTGGCCCCTTTGTCGAAGATTAAGTAATTGAGGGTATTTGGGGGTGTCTCTGCATCCTCGATTCTGTTCCACTGGTCTATCTGTCTATTTTTATGCCAGTACCAAATTGTTTTTACCACTATGGCTTTATAGTATAGCCTGATGTCTGGGATTGTAATGCCTCCTGCTTTGGTCTTGTTGCTTAGGATTGCTTTGGCTATTTGCGGTCTCTTTTGGTTCCATATGAATTTAAGAATTGTTGTTTCAAGGTCTTTGAAGATTTGTGCCTATTTTCTAAGAACTTTTTGCAGTTTTAGCTCTTACATGTAGGTCTCTGATCCATTTTTAATTGTTTTCTGTATACAATACAGGTTCTTTTCCATCCTTTTGCAAATGTATACACAGTGTTCCCACCACCAGTGCTGTAGAGAGCACTTTTCCCCATCAAAATGTCTTTGGCACTCTATTCAGGTATCAATGAATTATAAATATAGGGGTAAACTCACTCTCACACTGGATACTGTGCAGGTTATAGGTGACTCTGTCCTCGACCCTTCTAAGTGCCCATCCAGAGCTCTCAGCTGTATTTGGCACAGCCGTCACTGCCTCACTCTTGACACATTCTCTGTCCTTCCTTGTTGGGGCCTATGCTAGCGAGAGACACGAGGTTCCCTCCTGTCCCATTTCTCCACCGACAGTCCTTTCATATCTCTTAACAATTAATTCTAAACTTGTTATCTTTTACATTCCAACTCTTATCACCCCATTTGGATGGTAAGCTCATACTGTATTTGCATTACAAATGTCCTTGGAAATATCACCAACCCATTCATGAACTGGCTGTTTGGGTATAAGGTGGCTAGACTCTTTGCTCTGAGTCTCACAAGACTGAAATGAGTGTCATCAGGCTTGTTTTGTCACCGAGGCTTTGGATTCTCCTCCACACTCAAGTGGCTGTTCATGGGATCCAGTCCTGTGCAGCTGGAGAACTCAAGTCCCCACTTTCCTGCTGGTTCTCAGTCAGGGGCAGTTCCTTGCCCCATGGTCTCCATGCACATCCGTCTCCGTCGTATCACAGCACTTTGCTTTGTTAAGGCCAGCAGCAGAATCAGTTTTATTGCTTCCTTCAGGATGGATCCAGTTTCTTCTGAGGATCCATTTGATCAAGCTACACTTGTTCAAGATAATCTCTCTTTTGAATAATTCAGATTTAACTAATTTAGAATCTTAATTACAATGGCAAAATTCCTTTAGTTTTATTGGTAGTATTACCTAATCAATGAATTACGGTCATCATATTCATAGTCTTTCCCACATCCAATGAGAAGAGACTAGCTGAGTGTATGTACAAGGGGCAGGCACATTGGAGACCATCTTGGGTTTGGGGCATTTATGTATCTCTCCTTTAGTATTTATGTATTTATACATAGCATCTATCTCTGTCTCTCATTTAATCTCCATATTATAACAAGTCAGGCACAGTGTCACCATCTAGAGATGTGACTCCACAGTCACATGACAACACAGTGATTGAAAATACAGATCCCACTTATTCTCCAGTCTCCAATTCTGTCTTCTTTACAGAAACGCCATGCTGTGACAGAGCTCATCAACCATGATCAACACACCTCCTGACATTTTACGATCACAGTTAACAAAGAGCATTTCTAAAGACACAATGTCATTTAATTGTCATGGCAACCTATTAGTGTGGGTTTTATCATTTCTTCTTTGAGTGAGGAAATGGTTGAGGGAGGCCCACAGCATAGCAGTCAGCACAGGAAAAATTAATAATAAGCTCCCTGCTTTTGGTGATAGCGTAAGTTAATGTGCACATACTGCACATGAGGAAAAGACAAACAAATAATGTGCCCAGGCTCAGGGGATTTATTGATAATTCACTAGAACTTGCTAAATCCCATGCATTCCTCACATTAATTAAATTTTGTTTAAATAATAATCAAAAGGGAATTCATCAGGATGATAAAATCTAGACAGGATTCTAGTTTTGAAAGTCTAGCCTAGGGACCAGCAAACTATGACCCACTGCCCAAATCTGCTTTGACACTTCCTTTTGTATAGCCCATGAGCTAACACTGGTTTTTGCATTTTTGTGTGACTGGGGGAAAAAAATATTTTATGACTCAAAAATTATACGAAATTTTTTATTTCTATACTAATAAATGTGTTGGAATGCAGCCATTGTCCTCCACTTATATATATAATTTCTATGAAATCCAAAACATTTGTGTTAGCTTTACCATTGTTGAGACACCCACAACTTAGAGGAGGAGAAATTCACTTGGGCCTCAGATTCCCTGAGATCACCCCATGACTGGGCAACAGTGGCATGACAGGCGCAAGGCACAGGAAGGCTGCTCCCCTCACAGGTGGCCAGGAAGCAGAAAGCAAGGGGAGATCCAAAGGATAAGAAAATACTGGTCCAGGTCACACTTTCCTAGCGACCCACCTCTTGACCAGGCCCTGCCTCTGACCAGCACCTTCAACAGACTGATCTACTAGAGAATACAGCACCCTCGTGTTCCGAGCATCCTCCCAAAATTTCCCTTGTGAATATAAGACTTTGTGTAGGGCGGTGCATTTTAGATCCACACCGTAATACTACCTTGCTCTGTACAGGGAAAGTCTGTCAACTCTTGGTCTACTACTTTCTATGTCATTCAAGCACAGAAAGAAGGAAGTGGTGGTTGGGGACCAGATAGATGAGAGCCAAGCTCATGAACTGATGAAGAAGAAAAGCAGTACGGGAACCTTGGAGATCTCACAGGCCCAGGCTCTGAGGCCCAAGACCCAAGTGATGGCGGAGCCTCAGATGGGAAGGGGACTGACTGCGTACAAGGCTTGGTTCTTACTGTTGTGCAGACTTTTAGAGAACGTAGGCAGCTTCCCAGGAAGAAGGTACCCTGGACTCGTAGCAGTAACCTCTGGGCCTGAAGGGTGGATGTCTTCCTTACTCCCCGGGGTTTCACAGGCCTAGTATTATACACGATTGGTTGATTGTTTTCTTGGAGGAAAAAAAAATGAATTGAACCAATTAGTTGAATCCAGGGAATTGAACCCCGGGAGCACTGCGCTACATCCCCTGCTGTATATATATTTGAGACAGGACCTTGATAAGCTGCCCAGGTAACTTGAACTAGCAGTTCTCTTGCCTGGGCCTCCCAGGTAACTGGGATTGCAGGATGCACCACTGATGGTGTAATTTTGAGGCAGATGATTGACAAACTTGTCAAAAATAAGAGCCCTTCCTCTTGAGGAACAGTTGCTCTTGATGGTGATAACTCCCCTCCGGACTCCCAGCCTTCCCCTGGAGCCAAGCCTGGGGCTGGATAAAGCCTGCTGGGAAGCCACAGACATGACCCGGGTAGCACACTAAAGCGAGGCAGTGGTCAGTGGGGTGTGAAAGAGGTCGCATAGGGATTGCCTTCAGTCTTGGAGAGTTAGCAGCATTAGGAGAAGATATTCAAAGTAGACTTATTTTACCTTTTTTACATGAAAAAATGGTACTTTCAAAGTATGCCAGAGTATGCCATTTTTCCCTATAGGTATCTCAGTGACCCTGTTAGATTGCTGATTACCCAGTATTACAGAAAAAAGATAAGTTTTAATGTTTAAGAAATTATTAAATCGGGAAATTTATTAACAGTGTTAATTAAGTAATCATCTTTCACCCGCTATCCTCTAGTAGCCATGATACTGGCAAGTAATGTAAAACAGTGATGAAAACACTGATAATCCATGGATAGTTACTGTTGACTGATCAAAATTGATTCCCAAGAGTCCATGGGAGCCGATCATCCCTGGAGCCTTATTTTCCAGTTGCAAAGATCTTTGGCTAGAAGGCATGAAAACATGCAAAATGCACAGATGCAGTAAAGTGCGCTATATTTTAATAGCAACAAAACCCCTGGGTTGTTAGTTCTGTTTTACTGGGTTTTGTTATAATTTGGGGTGGGGGGGGGGAATCATGGCAGTGTTTCCAGTTGAAGTGGAATCCAGCCAGCCTTACAGATTTCAAAGGGTTTCTAATGAAACAAACAGCCCCTAAGTGGGTCATGGACAGTCTTATCCATTTATCACCCCTTGTGCACCAGCTATGCATGCTGGGTGCCAAGAAAGAGATTCCGTCTAGGGCAATATGCTCTTCTAAATTTACTTCTCAATGGGAAAGTCTGACTGGGAGGGTCACAGCATTTTCCATTTGCATGAGAAAGTGGGGCAGGACAAAGCAACACAGCCCTGCCTTCAAGTAGCAGGAAGCATCCTTAGCAGTCTGACCCATCAGTTTATAAACCTGGTTATTCACTCGCTGAAATCCTTACTTACAGTTGCCACTAAAGATATTGCAAGCATTTCATATTTAACTTATTCCAAATAGGATTCCTGGGGGTTTCTCCCCATACTTCCACCTTTCTCTTATTAGTGGTTTCCATGGCCACCTTCCTACCTTCAAGTTAAAATTCTAAAAATAATCTTGATTGTTCCCTTTCTCTCACCCCTTTGGTATAGCCAATAAGTAGAAGTGACTCTTCTTCCAAAATATTTCTAGGATGCAGCCACTGATCTGTTCTATGGTGGTAATGCCAGTAGCCAGCTGTCATTTTAACTCTGCTATCTTCTGGTTCCGTACCAATTAATTCGATTGATTCTTTGAGTCCTAGGTTCTTTCTTCACTCAGGAGCAGGGTGATTCTCTTCAAATATAAATCAGGCTGGGTTAATTGTCTGTTTGAAATCCTATAATTCTTCCCTCTGTATTAAAAATAAAGGCGGGACTTCCTTACTAACTCTGTGACCTAGACCTGCATTTTATTTGTTGTTGAATAACCAACTATCTCAAAATGTACTGTCTGAAACAACTACAATGTATAATTAATTTCTAATGATGACCTGGGTTAGCTGGACTCAGCTGACAAGCTCTTCAGCCCCACTAGGTATTGGCTGGGGTCACTTGCCTGATTGCATTTGGTTGGGAACCCAGCTGAGACTGGATGGTCCAAAATGACTTTACTTATATATCTTGTGTCACAGCCAGAATAGCTTCCTGGACCTCTCTCTCTCTCTCCCCCTCTCCCCCTCCCCCTCTCTCTCCCCGCATAATCTCTCACTATTTAGAGTCAACTTCAAGCTGATTTGTCTGGAAACTGAATCTCAAAAACATTGCAAAAGAAGTTACCAGAATTCTTCAAACCTGGGTTTAAACACACAGCTTCATGTTCACCACTTTGTATTGGTTAAAGCAAGTCACAGAGCCAATCCAGGCTCAAGAGAAGGGACAATAGACTTGCCCCCTCATTTGGATAAGGACATTAAAGTACAGGAAGAGAGAAATTTGGGGCACTCATCTTTAGAAATAATTTTTCTTTCTTACCTGTCCCTTCAATGGAATCTAATTCTCCTCTGCCCTTTCTTCATTCTGCCCCAGCTACGTGGGGTACCTTTTGTTATTCTAAAAAATAGAGAGAGACTGCTTGCCTCAATATCCTTCTGTTCATCTTCTGAACTTCAGGGACAATCATGGCTTCTCAGAATAAACTCCACATGACCCAGACTCCCTTGAGTACAGGTATGACCGTGTCATTATGTTCTGACCAATGGAATTTTGGAGGGAGTGTCCAATTAATGCTTTTATGAACCTTCCTCAAAAGACAACGTCTGTGTCTTGGTTGACCTTACTTTCCTTAGGCTTTGTACTCCTTTAAGCTAGCTGAATTCCAGAAGGTCATGAAGAGTGACCCAAAGAAGGATCCAAAAATCATGGGCCTGGGGCAGGAGAAAGGCCAGAATGTGAGCATATTGAAGAGGGGTGCATGATTGCAGAAAAGGCTGCAGCTGTCACACCGGTGGAGACTTGTAGGCTTTATAGTAGTTAAGCTTGATTTTGTCAACTTGATTGCCTTAGGAGGCACTGAAGGGATAAGGAAAACACACTTGTGGGTGTGCTTCTGTGAGTCATGGAGGCATGGCCTTGAGTACTGTGGCCCCCCTTTCCCCTCTGGCACACATCGCTAGTTCTCCTGCTCTGTGCTCTGTTCCCTGGGCACCGTGAACTGAACATCTTTGCTCTGCCATGCCCTTCTGCCATAATGTTCCTCCCTTGGAGCCAGAGAAACGTGGGCTGAACCTGGTGAAACTGTGAACCAAAACAAACTTCTCCTCCTTTAAGTTGCAGCCATTGGATATTGTATCCAAGCAGCAAGAAAGGTGACTCATACAGCTTGGTTTTTGTTTTGCTTTGTTCTGTTTTTCATCCCAATGAAAGGAGAAACCATGGCCAAGTTTTCAGGAGGAAGTGACAAGGTCTCAGATACAGACTATAGAATCATTCTTGCTTTTGTGTGAAAAGAAAATCGTGGAAAGGCAACGGAAGAGAAGTGAGAGATTAACTGGGAGGGTGTTTTATACATAAGAGATGATAATGGCGGCATAAACCAGGGAAAGATGAAGGAGTTTTTTGTAGATAAGAGACAATAGTGACTTAGACCAGCGGGAGAGCAAAAAAAGATGATGAAAAGCTCAGACCGTGGATATCGTCTGAAGGAAAATATGGCGTGGACGTGGAACGGGAGGGAAGGAGCGGAGTCCGCGGGGGTCTCCAAGCTCTGTCTGAGCCACTGTAGTTGCTGCTCACTGTCATGGTGAAAGATGAGGAGGAGCAAACACATTGTGTTTCTTTTGTTACGGTGACAGCAGGGATGTAGTTTCCTTTGGGACAGTACATTAGAGCAGCCCTTCAGAGAAATATAACCAGTAGGGAGTATGGAGGGGCACCAGTCAATGAACGTGTTGTATGGAGATAAACAAGAATTTAGAAAATTGCTTATGCAATTCTGGAGGTTAAAATTTTGAAGGCAGCACAGCAGGTTAGAGCACAAAAGACCGCTGACTTTTCAGCCCAAGTCAAAAAGCAGTGTAGACAGAGAATTTCCTGTTCCTCCGGAGAGCTCAGTCTTTCTGCTAAGGGCCAGTTGACAGGACCTTTCTGTGGTGTAGAAGGTACTCTGCTTTCTCTGTCTGCTGACTTAGATGTTAATCATACATACAGAGTACCTTAACAGCAGCATCCAAATATTTGAACACCATATTCTACTTAAGTTGCCATGCAAAGTTAAACATCACTGATATATTAAAATTTCAATATCTTCATATATGCCGGGGGAGATATTGGGCCGGGAGTCGGGTATCCCAAAGCAAACATTTGGGATCATGGACTGCTGGTGGGTGTAGAGCAGTCGGTATGGGTAGCAAGAGTTTTGCCAGGGGTACAGTGAGTCCTGAACCCTGTTTTCCCTTTTGCTGATGAGATAGAAATGCTGGAAACAGGTGCCACTACCCTTCTGACCTTCAGTTTCCTTCTTGGAATAATGATTGGAATGAAGCAATTTTCTCCAGCTGTTTCCAACTACATCACCCAGGTGTTCTAAATTATTTTAAACAATCGTACAATGTGTTTGGCGTCAGCTTTTTATCCTCAGGGCATACACTATTTGTGACTCTCTGGCCTTGATGAAATTACCTTTTTATCCATCCCTGGGCTCTTTCCATCTCGAGACTGAGAGAGAACAAATATACTGCCTATAGTCTATCTTAGGTTCCTGTAAAGAACAAGAGAAACCTTAGGTGTAAAGAAAGGGAGTTGCTGTCTCCTTGACTTGGGACTCTCTAGAAGTACATGTCTCCTGTGCTTCCTCCATTATGTAGTGAGGCTATGAAAAGCCTCTTCCTGCTCGTTCCCCAGGCAGCTCAGTGTCTCGTCACAGCTTACATCCCACGTCTGAGCATGTGGTAAACATGAGTTCAAAGACTGAGCCCCCTTCTGATCTTGCAGCCTCCCGCCCATAAAGCAATGGCTCCTATAGTGTGATCCTTAGACCTGGGCCAGTAGCATCCTCAAGCAGTTTGTTAGAAATGAACATTCTCCTGTTGTACTCTCATTCAGCTGAAATCAAAGCTCCTCCTGACGGTGTCTGCCCTCACACCCTCTGGACCATCTTGGTCCTCCCCTGCCCAGGCAGCTCTCCCCAGGCAGGATGAGGGAGACAGGCCTTTCTGCCTCCGAAGAGTCTTTCCTGCTCTCTTCTATTCTGCACTTATTGCATTGCTTCACAATGGTTTGCTTGCTCCTTGGCCTCCCTCTGCGAGATGAGAGTTTTATTCTTTTACTTTAAAGAACATTTTATGTGCATATTCTGTTTCAAAGTCCTGGATGATTATATTTTTTAAAAAATGATTAGAATCTTTATTCCACTGAAAAGGAGCAGACTGCAAGTAATGTAAATGAATACATTTCATTGATTCTAAGCCATAATCATCTTTTAATACTCTGAATGAATTTTAGTCAATGGCATGCCACTGTTTAACTAATGGCATGCTTGCTTTCTTTAAAGTACATAAAATAATGGTGTATCTATCTTACAATAATATGACACCATACAATTTATTAAAAAACAATAATATCATGTTGGTGGTGGACACCCAGAAAGAGAAAGAGTCTAGTTATGGGGGGAAGAGGGTATCATGTAAAACACAATGTCTGGGGAAGGCCTCATTGAGAAAGTGTCATTTAAGACAGACGGAGGGAGGGGAATGATGGAGTCACCGGGCCGTGAAGGACAGGGTGTGGGAAGAGCTTTCCAAGTAGAAGGAACAGCAAAGGCACATATCCAAGGGAGAGAAAGATCCCCAGTGTTCTGTCGATTGACTTATAATAGACCTTAGGACAGCCTCAGATAAGCACCTGTCAGTGTCGCTCCAATGGGCTTCGCCATTGGTAATAACACAGCGATACTTTTAGGACGTGATGCTTACAACGTATTTTACTTTCCTGTACATGCTGCATTAGTGACTTCTGGAAATAACAGTGGATTGTAACAGACTATAAGAAACTGAAGAAACATTATGATTCTCATCGATAGTGTTCCAATAGGTGTTGGGGATTTACAAATGTATTAAATGGAATATGCTCCTCAGGCCATTCTTAACTATCAGAGAAAAAAGAAAAACAACTATGACATAATGCTGTGAAGGTGTACTCAATAGTGTGTGAACATGCTACCTTCATATAAGAAGTAATGTCTGTGTTCGCTCAGGTTCCTGTGATGACCTACTTTCGTTTCCATTCTTGTGGGAAACAATAATGAACAGTCCTTTTAGCGATTGAGTTGAATTATTTGGCCATTACAAGTACTGTGACTATGTCGTTTTTAGAACTTATGATGTGTTTATTATTAAAACTCCAATTGCCAAGATACTTTACAGTACAGGGCAAATACAGGACTTCTAAAGAAACAGGTCCTTCAAAATGGGCTGCAGTTTACAGAGTTTGCTGCCAAAGCTCTTTTCAAGACAATAATAGCAGCTGGGGATGTAGCTCAGTGGTAAAGTGATTGCTTAACCCGGGCAAAACCCAGCCATGAACAACAGCAACAAAACATCAGAAGAATGCTTCCCTGGGTCAAGGTGCCCACTGAATGGAAATTGCTCCTTTGGTCCACCTGGTGTATCACCAACCTCTAAAATGGATTTTCCCTTCTCACTTTAAGAGGCACAGAAGGGCCACTGGGCCTGGTGTCTCTGATGTCCTCCAAGGCCCACATCAGAATAAATGTCTTGCCTCAGAGGAGTTCAAGTTCTTGAGACCTGGAGAAAGATTCCAGGACATGTAACAGAAAAACAAACAAACAAAAAATCAAAGCCAGAGTTAGTGGCCCAAGCAGGAACTGCCCGGCTCAGAGCTTGGCGGCTCTCCTGGGCCTTCGGCCTCCCACTGGGATCCGACAGAGGCCCCCTCTCCCTTCCCTGGCTCATCTTGCGGGAAGGTCGGGGAGAGGGACGGAAAAGCTGCCCTGCGAACTTTCCAGGCCCCTTTACAACAGTTCCTTACCCACCTCTGCCTGGACCTCGCTTTCCGGTGCCCAGGTGGCGCCTGGTGGGCGCACAGAGCGGGTCCTTCCTCTGTTTCCCCTCGGGTTAGGTCCGGAGGGCCCTGGGGGTAGGGAGATTGTTTCTGGGTTTTGACATCTGCCCGCCTGTGGCGCTTCCTCGGCATTCTGAGGGAGACCCCTGCCTCCCCTCTCCCACCCGGTACTCACCCCCACAAAGAATGCTTTGCAGGCGGGTGCAGAGAGCCTAACCTGGCGGTGGTGTGGAGCCCGAGCTCCTGGAAACAGCCTGAACACTCAGCCTCGCGGTCCTTGGGGACCAAAAGACGCGGCTCCTACTGTACTGGGAACCCCATAATCAGGTTGGACTAGAGATTTATCTCCGATAGGAACCCTCAGCGGGGCTGGGGCCTATGACCCCAACGCTTTGATAGGTAGGAGCCGAAAGATCGCAAGTTTGTGCCGCCCATAGGCAATTCAGTAATTTGGCTAGACCTCAACTCAGTAAATACACCCTTAAACCGGTAAAGGCGCGCATCCTGTATCTTGCTCTCCCAGCCGAAACCCCACGCTGCGAGCAGGCCGGGTCCCGCGCCCACCCAGACCCGCCGGCCCAGCCTCCCCGGGTTCCGGCCCATCAAGTCGGGAAATGAGACCATCCATCAGCGCGCGGCTCCCGGGAGCCCAGCTGGCCCGGGCTGCCGGCGGACGCTGCTCCCATCTGTGCGCCTCCGCAAAGTCACTGGGGGGAACTGCGCCGCCGGGGCTGCGGGGCGCGGGGCCTCGGGCGACCCGTGTGGGCGCGCGCGGCTCGAGGCCGCCTTGCGCAGCCGGGCTCGGAGGGCCGCGAGGTGAGCCCCGGGCCGGGGCGCGGGGACCTCGCCCTGCGGTCGCCGCAGACCCGGCTGCCTCGTCGGATTGGCGGTCGGAGCAAAGCCTGGCTCAATCTGGGAGGCCGAGGCGAGAGGATCACGAGCTGGAGCCCACCTGGAGCCACTTGATGATTTAAGGCTACTCTTTCTGATCGGAGGGCTGGAGCGGCGGGGGACTTAGCGCCGGGGGCAGGCCCTGGGTGCAACCAGTACTGGGGGAATGGGAATGGGAATGGGAATGGAAGGGAAAGGAAAGGAAAGGAAAGGAAGCCTGTTTTTCTTTTTTTCCTTTTTTTTCCTTTCCAGTTTCTCCCGCAGTGGCGAACGCCCCTGTCCACGCCCCATCCCCAGATGGCACGGGACAAGCACTCGCCTCGGGCAGCGGAGCCCCTGCCGCCCTGCGCACCGGGAGGACGGAGGTCGGAGGAGGCCGAGGCTTGGGCCGTCTTCGCTTGCTTGAAGCCTGCTTGGCCGGGTGAACCGGGGCTCTGTCCCTCCGCGAGGCCCAGCGGACTCGGCCCGCCTTGGGGCTGCAAGCAGGAAGCGACCGGCCTCCAGGTATGTGCCCGCGTTGTCAGCGTGTCCTTGGGCGGCAGCGCTCCTACCCCCCATCCCCGCAGTTTCTGCTTCCGCCTCTCCTCGAAGAACTCGCGTGGGTCTCGCGGTTGTCCAAGCCCCAGCCCTTGCTGGCCCTGGGCGCAGCGCTCTCCCTGCTTCCTGCTGGGACGCTTGGGGAGGGGTGGATTGACTTCAAGTGAATTTTTCTCACACCTGGGAGGAACGGAGATGACCCAGAGGGAGGAAGGTAGAGTCACGGGGCGCTTTCCCCAGCTCGGATGAGGTGCTCGAGGAGACTGCGGGGCGGAGGACCTCAAAAGAGTATGGCCGCAAGAGTTCCAAAGAGCGCGCTCTCTGCTCGAATTTTTCTTCCTTCCTTTCTTAGACATGAGCTCCCCCCCCCCCCCCACACACACACACAGCCAAAGGGCTCCATGGTGCTGGACACCCCGAGGGTCCAGCTCGCCCATCACCAGCACACTGCAGGGTCCTGATCATGGAACAGTTGAGGACCGACCTCACCCTGGAAAAGGTTTTGTTTTGTTCCCCCCCTCTCTCTCTTTCTGTCTCTCTCTCTCTCTCTGTCTCTCTCTCTCTGTCTCTGTCTCTCTCTCTCCCTCTCTCCCCCTCTCTCTTTCTCTCCTCTGACCTTTTTCTGCACCCAAATCAGGAAAATGAAATTTTCCCGGGTTGGGCCAGCAGCTACACAGGGGAAGTGTGAGACTCCTCTCCAAGCTCAGAGGCAATCAGGACTTCTCAGCAAGCTCCAACCCTTCGGTCCGTAGCCCTAAGCAGTCAGGCCCACTTCGTTCCCTGGGGTCCCGAGGGAATGCCCAAGCCCACCGTCCAAGCGTCCAGACCAGCACACACTTCCACCGTGTGTTCCATGGTTACGGTTTAATCATAGAGTTCTCGGTATTCATTTTTCCCTTCCAAGAATTGCGGGCATCTCCTAGGCATGGGGCCTTGGGTCCTGGGGCATCCCTTAGGGGGAACGTGCAGGAGACCACTCAGGTGAGGCCACTCTTTCCAGATGTTGGCTCCTGGAGTCCCCAAGCCTTTTCTGATCTGGCCTGGCCTCCTACACACCCATCCCTTTCGCCTTTTCAGGAAACTTTCTTCTTGGGACTTCTTTATAGAGCTAAGGCTGTAGGAAAATAACCCCAGATAAAAGAGTAACTAAAGTGACAGGATTTGAGGGACTTGAATTATCTGAGAATTCAGATAACAAACCATTTACAATCTACCACATCTTCTCTAACTTTAGGCCCAAAGTGTAGTTACTTCCAGCACAGAAAACTTTTTTTTTTTTTCAGTAGGTTGGGGGAGGGAGCAGGATCTCACACTGCTGTCAAGGCTGGTTCTGAGTTCCCTGTGTAGCCCAGACCCACAGCAGTCCTCCTGCCTCAGCCTTCCTAGTGCTAGGAATACAGGCATGTGCCACCATATCTAGCTTCTTTGGTGCTGGAGAGTTGAACTCGGGTACTCAGCACTTGCTAGGCAAGTGCTTTAACTGCTGAGCTATTCCTCTAGCCGCCCCACCCCAACCCTAGCCTTGCCTGAAAACGTCTTAAGGGATTTCTTAAGTAAAGGGTAACCCTCATAGAACTCCTATTTAACTCTACAAGAGGGTCTTTTTTCCCAATTTAACAATTTGCTGCTAAGTAGCAGAGAGGATTGTGCCTTGTGACCCAAAACCTTACATATTGAAGTTAGTGGTAACTGAATCCCTAACTAAGGACTGACCAGAAACTTAATGACTTAATGGTTCAAAAAATAAAATGATGTCTCGGCTACTGAAATTCTGATGGGTGACCACTTGGCTTCTCAGGACCCACTCCTCAGGGTTTGCTGTAAGAGACTCACCTCCTGCCTCCCTCTGGGTTCAAGGTATTTGTTTTAATGAAATTTATGAAGGGCATTTCTTCAATCCGTGGTGTGAATATAGAGAATAAAGGGCTATTGTTGTGTTGTTTTCTTTCTTCTACTGATTACCCTCCCACCAGTGGCAAGGCACAACCCTTGTTTCATCGAAGTGAATGTGGGGGAGAGTAAAGAAATATGAGTATTTAATGAATATGTAGATATATATAGATATAGATATGTATGAAAATTTTGCAAGCTTTCCAAATATTCTAGCATTTGTCAATGTATGGCATACACTTATTTTCCAATCCCTATCTCGTAACTCTTTCTATCCTAGAAAGGATCTCAAAGTATCTCAGAGAGAATGATTACACTAAACAGTAGAACACATTAAAAGGTTTGGGTGACCAGTAGTTCTGACTTAGTAACTGTGTGCACCTTGTTTAGTTTAGTTGATTGACACCTGCTCCTATATTCTCTCTCTCTCTCTCTCTCTCTCTCTCTCTCTCTCTCTCTCTCTCTCTCTCTCTCTCTCTTTCTCTCTCTTTCTGTGTGTGTGTGTGTGTGTGTGTGTGTGTGGTAGGGCGACTTTGGCAGTGGAGGTGCCAGAAGAGGCAGGGTACATTCCCAAATCATATGAGAAGGTGGACTGCAACATCAAATCAAATTTCAGTGTAGCAAAGTCCAATCCTATCTTTTTGAAGTTCCTGAGGGGACTTTTCTCATTAATACAGTTTCTTGATTTTCAAAGTTTGTTTTTTGATTCTCTATAGAAGCACAAGTCCACGGTATGAAGAGGTGTTAGTAACTTGGAAAGTTTAATTCTCTTTGGAGCAAGTTTTGCACATGCCAATCTTGCTTTTGCTTTGTGCAGGTTAACCGTCAAAGAAAGAGAAAAATCACGTAGGTGATTAGTAGATAAATTGTGGCAGATGTGGGAACTTAATTCCCTTCTCTCTGCTGACTGCTAACCATCTTTGCATTGGCTCCACTATTTCAAAAAATATTTCTTTCATCTACACTGCCTTTCCTCATCTTCTCCCAAGTCACTCTGTCCCATTATTTTAAGATGCACTTTCTGCAAGAGGCCTCTTTTGTCGGGGCCAGCCATCCTTCTCCTGGGGTGGCTGGCTTACTTTGATCCCCAGATATCTACTATGCACACATTACACCTGTCACACCCACCACATCTTCATCCATATTCTAATTTTTTCCCATGGGACTGAAAGTTTGGTGTTGGCAACTTTTCTTCCACTGATATAAAATAGCAGCCGTTTAATGGCATGAGATTGACAAAGGTAAATTCCGGAAGTAAATTGGAGAGAATTCTTTGAAGGACTGGGGAATCTAGAGGAGATTCCCTTGTTCATCGTGGCTGGGTCGCACTTTTCCCTCGTATTGTGTTCTAACCACCAGTAGCAATAACAAGAACTGGCACAGGCACCATCCACATGAATGTGCGTGTTTGTATGAATGTCTTTTACTTTTTCACACTAACATCTAGTTCTGAAGAATTTTGATGACATGTAGGGTAGAACTTTTTAGTAAGGTTTTCTCTTTTCTCACTTTTCTTTTGGTTATGCTAATGAAATGTTTGTTCAGAATTATTAACAGTTATAAATTAATGTGAACAAAATTTGAGTTTAATTACCTAATGCTTATTTAAAATAAAATTCAGTGACAGAAAGGCCAATAAATTAATGGCTATTTGTGAACATGCACCATGATTAAGATTAGATTTCAGAAAATACATTAAATTAATTATGCTTTAAAGACAATTCTCCCAGGAAAAGGGTTAAATTGCTTCTTATTTTCCTTCAACTCATTTATGCACTCTCTAGTGTCAACAAAATCATTTATGTAAGGTATAAAAAGAAAAAATAAGCCATTCTCAAAGGAACCACAGTGTGATTTGTAAATCAACCACAACATGTTAAGGTGAACAATGGTATGTTTCATCCAATTTTTTATTAAGGCAGATAGAAATTAATAAATTCAATTAACTTGTAATACCTTACAAGGTGAGCATATCTGCAAAAATATATCACAATAGAAATTGTCACATTTTTCACAGGTATTTTTCCTACTTGTGTAATGGTATTGAATTAATCTCTTATGGATGAAACACAATATAAGTATAAGAAAGTCAGTTAATGTTTATGGACTGCATTAACTTGTAATTTGCTTTTGAAAGCTTTTATACTTATTGGCTTATTTGACCTAACTAGCCATAGCCATCCATTAGATATTATCCTAAGTTTCCTAGACAAGGAAAACTGAAATCTGTACAAGGTCACAAAAATAATGAATGGTGAGTCTTCAACTGCATTCTACCTAATTTCTTTCCTCATTCAAGTTGTGTGGGGAAGAGCAAGAAAGAGAAAAAGATGGTTCATTGTATGTATCTGTCTTTGCTTTGTAATTTTTACAATACCACAGTAAAAACACTGACAGGATACAAATTACATGATACCTGTAAAAATACAAATATTACAGTTGTCACTCTCAATTGATTCAAATTGATGTAACCTCTGTTTCAATATTGCCACCTATAAGTATTTATGTAAAGATTTTGAGAAATTTTTTTTGGATGAAATACTGAAACAGATGTAAAACTGAAGAAGTAATTGTGGTATCAACCTAAATATTTCCCAAGAAATTCCTTTGCTAGTGACCTAAGTTTTGGCAAAAGAATATGTTTGAAAACCAAAAAGATTATTCAAACACTTTGAAGCAAATTCTGTATCAGGATGTATGTTTCGGGAACATGAGTTAAGGACAGGGAATTTAGGTTTCAGTTCATTAGTTGGTCGTTAAGAGAAGAGTTTACATGGAAGTCAAAATGTTAGATATTTTGTTGCTACAGTATTATATAAGGAGAAACAAAGCTGATCCTTACACAGTTGAGCCACATGACTTTTCTATTTTAATTCTCACTGATCATGTGATGCAGGGAAGGTCGTTTAATTCCTCTGGGACTCAGTATGGGTATATGTATAGCCACAATGTCCTGTACCTTTCCTGTCCTATTTCCTATAGTTGTGGGAAGTATCAAATTTGATGATGCAGATGAAAATAGTTTGCAACTTGCCCTTTAATCGGGTATTGCTTTTTATGACATCATATTGCTGAAACAATGATAATTTATCCACGCAAAGAAACATCCTCTAAGAAAAATATTTGGAGATCACAATTATTAGGACAGCATAAAAGAGGCATATTCTGATTTACATAGTAAAAACAAAAGGTCAAGAGACCTGTCAACAATGTAAATATGAGAATTATCCCAGTAATGTTTACTCTTCTAATTCACTAGAGGTTTTAGAGTAATATCTTTGTGTATTTTTTCTTACATAACCATATGACGTTTGCATAGAGCATAATTCTGAAATCCCTACTCTAAAAGACCCCGGATAACCTCAGAAATTTCAGGGTCTTTTGTATCCCTCTCAGCAGAACAATCACCTTATAATGAGTGAGGGGAAACAGCCCCAGGGTTCAGACTCCTCACGCACCTCACGCTGCACACACTCGGAGGGCAGGACTCACAGGACAGTAATTTCAAGTGGGTGCGCTGCATTGTCTGAGGGCCCCTTCTTGAAGAGGCGTCAATTTAACTATAAACTCACAGCTCCTTGAGTGCAGAGAGAAGGAGATGTCTCCAAATGCGGGAAGCTGTTGCCATAGCATTCTCTCTGTTCCTGCCTACTCCCACTCCTCCTCCTCCAAGGCAGGCACAATTCACGCTCTGCTGTTTTCTTTCAGGCCCCGGATTCGTGCTCAGAACTCAGGGACCCGCTGAGGGGATCTCTGTGCCACATACTAGCTGAACCTGGGGGGGAGGAGGGGAGATCTGACAAGTCCGAGGGTGCCCTCAAGTTTTACAAGACACACTCATCCTTGCAGATACCATTGCAGAACAGAAAACAGACCCTGGGAGAATTTTAGCCTCTCCCCGAATCTCATTGGCCCTCCGCACAAGGCAAGTCCCCACCACTCCTGCAACAGAAGCGGACTCCTTTTCAGCACTGGCCACCGTGGACAGCTCCCTCGGCGCCCGCCGCTTTCCCTCTGCAGTGTGTGGCTACTGGCTCAGCCGGCAGCGCCAGTGCAGCACCCGACTGGGGTCCTCGCCAGCGCGCGCGGTCCCCTCGCTCCCTCCCGCCCGCTGCTCGTCCCCGCCCTTCGGTTACTCCGGCCCACTCCCACGGCGACTTTGAGGGATTCCCTCCCGGGCGGCCTCTGCAGCAGCACAGCTGGTCTCCTTCGCAGCCACCCCAAGCATGGATCTGGGAGGGAGAGCCCTTCTCAGCGGACTTCTTCGAGTTCTCCTGCTGCTGTTCCGTGAGTAGCGTGTTGGTGACTGGGGATTGCGGGCGTCAGGAAGGGGCGCACTCTTTGTAAAGAACCAGGTTGGCACAGGAAAAAGAAAAAAGGCCTTGTGACTTAAGACGTAAGATAAACAGGGTCTTCGTGTTTTGGCTTTTGTTTTCTTTAAGCGTGGAGGGTGGGTTTTTCTTGCCCATGGCAGGGAACTCCCGGAAAGCCTCACACCTGTACAGCATATGCCAGACACAGCTGAACAGGAGGGCTTCTGGGTCACAGCACCAGCAAGAAAGATTTGGCTTTGAACTTAGAGAAGTGGGACAGAGCCAGCCGTATCACAAATAAGGATTTTTTATTTTTAAAAATTTGGTTTTCATTCTAAATCAAGAGCAAAGGAATTGAGGGGGTTCGCTCTGGGTAGGAGCAAGGGCCCCGCAAAGCTCACAGCGGTCACCTCAAAGCCCTAAGGCCACGGTCTTTGCTCCCTGTGTCCTGGACGCTTGGGCTCGCTGAGCCCCAAAACTTATGGGATCCTTTTGTGTGTTCACAGATACAATTGCTCAAATCACGGCAGAACAAGAAGTGGAAAATCTATCTGGCCTTTCCACTAATCCCGAAAAAGATATATTTGTGGTGCGGGAAAATGGGACGACGTGTCTCATGGCCGAGTTTGCAGCCAAATTTATTGTACCTTACGATGTGTGGGCCAGCAATTATGTCGACGTAAGGCACCTTTTTTCCCCCAGCTTGCTCCTAGGGCTCCGGGCCAAGGGGCACCTTTCCTAGGGGCCTGCGGAGACCTGGGTCACCTGCCTTCCCCCCACCCTTCTGCAGGCTGCTCCGGAATGCTGCATGGGGGGTTCAGCTTGTACCACCTTCTGCTCGCGCTGCCTGCTTGGAAAGTAAATCCCCACTCTCTGCTTCCCTACTGGCGGGGTCTGCACGTACAGAACCTAACCGCATGTTCCCGGACCTGGGAGCGCACGCGCCCGCCCAAAGGAGCGCCCAAACGTGCACCCCAGAGTTTGGACGCGCAGCCTTTACTAGCCCCACCAGCCTGGGCAGGGCTGTCTGAGGGGGCACGGGCGTCTGTGTTCCCAGCTGATCACAGAGCAGGCTGAGATCGCCTTAACCCGCGGAGCTGAGGTGAAGGGCCATTGTGGCCACAATGAGTCGGAGCTGCAGGTGTCCTGGGTGGATCGCGCATACTCACTCAAAATGCTCTTTGTCAAGGTAAATTCCTGCTGGGAGCGCCAAGGGGCTGGGACCGGTGGGTGATAGTGATATTGGAGACTGGGCTTCCAGACTTGGAAGCCATTGATTGGAGCGTCTGACTGAGCACCTACCTCTCTTGGCAGGAAAGTCACAACACGTCCAGTGGACCTGAGGGGACTTGGAAGCTGAGCAAGGTGCAATTTGTCTACGACTCCTCAGAGAAGACGCACTTTAAAGAAGCCGTCACTGGTGAGTGGAGCCCCATAGGACCGGGGGATGAGCCTGGGGGAGTGTAGTCCGGCACAGGTGTTAAGAGCACATTCCCAGGTCTTGTAAACCCTGGGCCTTGCCCGCCTAGACTGTCCCTAGTCCTTCTCCAGCCTGTCTGCTTGTGTTTCGGGTCAGAGGAAGCTGAGTGTTTGTGATTCCTCTAGGTCTAGGGCCTGGTGGGTGTGTAAGGAGACCTGTTCCAATGATGAGCCCAGTTACTACAGCCCGATCCTAGAAAGCGGCTCTTGTGGGCCTGCCTGCCTTGTCCTGACTTTCATAATGGTGGCATGACTTGGCCTTGGAAGGAGCAGAGAACGGAAAAGCTATTTTCATTTTCTTCAGCATGAGGGTTTTCTTCTTGGTAAAATATGCTGGAGAACAGCGAGACTTCCGTTTCAGGCAGGACTGGGTTGGCCTTGAGTATCTTTTTGTGCGTGACAGCATGGCTGGCGTCAGCCATGGACTGCAGCCACCTCGGAGCCCAGTCTATACCCCGTGTCAAAGGATTCACTTTTTCTGCCCATTCTTCCATCAGTACACTGAGATCGTCTATATAGACCCCAGAATATCCCTGCGGAAGGAATATCCATTCTTGAAATATATATGTGCCTTTCTCCTAGCCCTGTCAAAGGCCATGTTTCATTTTATTTCTTCATAAATTCTCTCACCCATAATGAGTACTCCCACCACCCAGGAGTCTGAGTTGGGAAAGAATTTTTATTGAAAACCTGAAAGAATACACGTGACATCTTTCTTTTTCATCTGTTTTTGTCACCATAGTAAAAAGAACATTTGTACCTCTTCATGAAAATTCATATTTAAGTATTTCTTCTAGTTTCCTTAGGACAAAAGAGGGACAAAAAATTGGCCAGACCACAGGGGCAGCCGTCCAAAGGCTGTGTGTGTGTGTGTTCATGTGTGTCTCTTTGTGTGTGTGTGTGTGTGTGTGTGTGTGTGTGTGTGTGTGTGAAGGGGCATCTGCCTGTGCACCAGCCATCAGCTGTGCTTTGTTGAGGAAATGCTTTATTTTTTAATGACCCAGTGTAAAAGGTAGAAAACCAAGTCACTGTCCTTCCTGTGTCGTTGGAGTCTCCATTGTTATGTTTTATGTAGTCAAGAGGATTGAATTTTTAAGGTATCTTTTCTTGTAAAAAGGAATTCCAAATTAATATTAAGGATCCCTGGCTCAGAGAGAATGGGCTTGTTGGTTTTTTATCACCTCCACCTGATTCCATTTTGCAGAGCCCCGGGTCTGGTCTGGTAACAGGAGACAGGAGGGCTGGGTGGGGGTCTGAGCAGAGCAGGACTGGACGAGACACAAGGATTTCGGAACGCGGAGGAGGGGTCAGGAACCCTGAGGGTTCTGATGCCCCTAACCCCTGCCTTGGGCCTTTGCTGCAGCTGGGAAGCACACCGCTAACTCGCATCGCCTCTCGGCCTTGGTCACCCCAGTGGGGAAGTCCTACGAGTGTCAAGCTCAGCAGACCATTTCTCTGGTCTCCAGTGATCCACAGAAGACCGTCACCATGATCCTGTCTGCCGTCCACATTCAACCCTTTGACATCATCTCAGATTTTGTCTTCAGTGAAGGCAAGTTGGGGTGTGTGGACGTGGGGTGGGGAGAGAAAGAAATGGCCAATTTTAAGGATGGGTGGGGAGAGGGACTTTCCAGCGTCCCGGGCTCTTACCACTTGGATTTTTTCTAAGCTAAAATGATACTGCCTCCTCGGAAACAATTTTCAAAGATCAAAAAGGGGCTAAGCTGAATATATTAAATTTCCACAATGGCTTTTTCTTTCCTTCTGTCTTTCTTTCCTTTCTTCCCTTCTTCCTTTCTGCTTTACTTCAGTCCTTTTCTCTTTACTCTGTCTTCCTCAATTCCTCTTTCCCTCATTCCTTTGTGTGTGTGTGGGGTTGTCATTAAGGACAATTTGATGACCTGTTTATTTCTCACGGAGAGATTCTGAATGCTTTGGGTATAGCTTCCTTTAGGTTGAGGATCACCAGATGAATACGATGATTCTTATACTCAGAATATCAGAGAAACCCCACCTGGTCACCATCATTTCCCACGGTTTTCAGCTTCCAAAAACTCTAGCTTCCATTCAACCTACACCAAATACGAAGTACCCACTGCTACCTTGGGGTTATTCCAAAGGTATTTGGGGGATTCCAAAAGTTAATTGCCTCTGAGAAAAAAGGCGTGTTTCTTGTTCATCTTTGTATTATTGGTACCTAACACAAGACTCAGCCTATTGCTGATGTCTAGTTAAGTTTGGCTAAATTACTGTTCTGAAACTTTGAGTTTAGTAACTAGATTTCCAGTCTTACATGCTGGGCATAAATGCTTAGTGAAGCAATGCCACTCTACCTGACTTCAAAGGAAGTTGGGCTATTGCTTTATTTTTGTGGTATGAGGATCGAGCTCAGGGCCTTCTCCCTGAAGTACATCCCAGTACTCTTTTATTTTCTTAGTATTTTGAGGCAGGATCTCACTACATTGCTCAGGCTGGGCGTAAACTTGTGACTCTCCTGCCTCTATGAGTGCTCAGATTGTAGGTATACACCTCCTTCCCCAGCTCATAGTGCATTTTCTAGAAAATTGAAACAAAAGCTCTATGTGTCTAGGTCTAAATAGCATCTAAAGATCTATTTCATTATGGAATTATTTGTGAGATGTGAGTCAGTGTCTTTTTCAAACCAAAAATATTAAGCATAATTAAATTCAGAATGACTTACTATGATCCTTGATAATCAGGATTCATAATAAAAATATTGAACTGAGTAGTTACATGAGTTCCCAGGGCTCTACCACAAATGCCTTTGAGTTTACGTGATTACTTTTAATAGTCCTTAATGACCCTTTGGTTTTTTGCTGGCCAGTTCTTATTAGATGCTATTTTACATCTCAGCAATGCCTGTGTTGTAAATGCAGCTTTTACTGGCTCCTTATCACAGCAATCATCCTTACCTATTTAGGAATACACTAGTGCTCAGGGTTCTCAATGGGCCCAGAGATCCAGTCTGATGGATGTTTAAAATCATGTACAAAGTAAGAGTAAATAAGTACTGAGTAAGAACCAGAGCTAAAAACACAAAATTCATTGCATGGAGCGAATAATTTTTGTCCATTTCATAGTCCCCGATGGGGAAGGCTGCAGGGTAGGTACAAGAAGTTTGCAAGCATAAATAATTTCCTGAATGCAGATCTAGTAAGCACAAGCAAATTGCACTTGTCTGGCACAGGCTTTTCTGGCTAATCGTTGTGATGGTGTCTCCCGCGTGCTGCCCTGGGGCTCCCAGGCAGCCCTCCTCGGAGCCGTTCACGGAATCCTGTGCCTTTGTGTGGAAGGGTTCTTTTGTTTGCGGCTCCTCTTGTCTCTGTCTCTCAGCACCTGTCGTCCAGTGTGCTCTGTAAACGATCTTTGTGTGTCATTTATTGAAACCTGGAAGCTCCTCTTTGGAGTACCCTTTCAAGTCTCCGACTCTGCAGAATAGGAGTTCAGGGAGCTTTCCGGGGGCTGCAGATGCTCCTGGGGTGTGAATGGACCAGGCCTGCTTGAGGCGTGGGTATCTTGTAATACATTTGCACATCTACTCGTACATATGTGTGTTCAGTTGAGTGTGTGCATATTTGTGGGGTTTTGGGTCTGGCAGGGGTCCAGCATGACATAAGGGTTTCTTTCTTTTTTTTTTTTTTTCTTTTGGAAACTGAGTCCCACTTTGTAGTCCAGGCTATTTCTGAACTCACAGTACAGTCCAGTCTGGCCGCAAACTCACAGCAATGATCTGCCTCATCCTCCCCAGTGCTGCGATAAGGGGCATAAGCCACCATACCCGGCTTAGCATAACGGTTTCTTGTGGAGAGCCTGTCCTCTCCGTAGGAAGGTTGTACCTGGTAGTCTGCGTGGCTTCTACTTAATAGACTGCGTGACAAAAGTGAGTAAGGAGCAGTGAATGGGTTGATGGCCCTTTTCAGAGGCTAAGAGCAGCTCAAATCAGGGGCGGTGTCTCTGCTAAGCAAGTCCTTTTAAATTGTACTTGGATACTACAGTGATCCACAAATGAAAGCCTTTTTTCCCAGCATACCTTTAATTGCAACATGCACACGAATCTTGAGCTACATTGTGCGAATTGTGGCCAGCGTTAACACATAGCAACTGGTGCAGCAGACCTAAGAATAGGGGCCGACACGTTGCATTGCGAGGCAGGTTCTGGGTGATGCTTCTGGTCCACAAAATCCTACAGGTTTGAAGGATTAAAACAACGAGCCATAGTAGATGGGAACTGGCCCTGGTTAGATAAGAAGGGAAGCTTCTCCCAGTTTGAGGTTGTCCAGATGAAGGTTGACGTGCACGAGCCAGTGTGCAGGAGAGAAAGGCAGGAAATTCCTGGGGGAGAGAGGGTTTGTGTGTCCAGGCAATGCTGCTGAACAACACGGGAGCAGCCAGTCTGGGTTGGAGAGCTGCTACAGGCCGCCTGCGTTTGGCCTATATTACTTCCACTGATCTTATCAATGGATAACAGCTGCTGAATGAGGTTTTTTTTTTTTTTTCCAAGAGTTTGAGGCAAAGCTCTGAATGGCAAAACATTTGATTGTCTGGGCTATTACAAAATAACTGGATGGGCAAGAAGTTGAGTTTGATGCCCGCAGGCATTTGGTCTCAGCCTGCAATAGAAAAATAAACAAATACACAGAGGCCACCCTTGGCTCATTTATATACCAAACACATTTTGTATAGTGACTGCTTTATGTAGTCCCTGCAGCTCAAAGACCCCCTGTTTCTCAGTTGGGGTTAATTAACTTGGCCTTCTGCAATTAACTCGCAGTGTGTCCCTTCTGAGGTCCCAGGAGATTTCAGGCTGTGATGGGATGGGGGATTTCTTACTGGGAGGAAATGATCTAGCCCCAGTATGTTCATGG
>PVKB01001107.1:417174-491996 GCA_004027205.1 Ctenodactylus gundi
GGGGGGGCGTGGGGGGGGGGCTGAGCTTGTCACTTAGAAAGAAGAGATTGAAACCCAGGCAGGCGGATTTGCTTACAGAAAGCAGCAGTCCAGATCCTGGGCTTCCAGACTATCAGAGCTTATGCTGCTGTTGCATAGAAACTAGAATAAACAAGTCAGTGCATTTCAAGAGGCAATTTTGGAGAGCTGTCTAGGGGTCTGATATTCATGAGGCTGTCTTTGGGTTGAACTCAGGGCCTTATGCATGTTAGGCAAGTGCTCTACCATAGAGTTACACTCTGGCCAGTAGGGGTTGTTTATTATTGTTGTGATTGGGAGATGCCAACAGTAGGAGACTATGTTTGATGGGAAGTGGCTGTGCCTTGCCTTTTTCTGAACACTACCCCCAGGAGAATGCCCTTTGGCAATTTGCATTGTCACAAAGGCATGGAAAATTTGCTTATCCAGAGCTTTGTGTAGACCTGAGGTTTACTTGGCATTTTCCAACCAAGAAACATGTCACCTTGGAAAGTTGCTGCCCAGGCCCTCAGGGGGAGGCATTCCACTTAGTTACCCTGCTGAGAACTGTTTTCAGGTCTTTCTTTGGCGCCTCAGCTCTGGGCTTCAGAGCTATCCAGCCAGAGAATTCTATGTTCCTTGTACTGTCCTCTGGAGACACTGAAGGATGGGCCTAGGCCTCCACTCCTAGGAGTGTGGGGAAACTGGCACAGCAATCACCGCTGAGAGCTGCTTTGGGCCCACTTGCTCTGGGATTCCGCTCTGTGTTTAAAGCCCGCTGGAATGTCTGGGGATGGTGAATGCCGCAGGAAGAACAGAGGAGTCCATGCCTGCTGCATGTCGGTATGAGAAATAGAAACTTCCTCTGTAAGCTTTAGACTGTAGAACTTACAGGACTAGTTGAAAGGGTACATAAAGCTATTGTTCTTTATTACTTTTATCTTTAATGTTTACATCTTGATAAGATTATCTACCATGGATGTTGGTAGCTTTTTCACATATAAAGTGTATTTTTCTGAGGCTATACTTTACAAATAACATGAAAACGGCTAAACCCCTTCCTTTACTTACCCTGTTAGTCAGCAGAAGGCCCCCCTCCTCTTGAGACAAGAATGGCTCTCACGTTAGAGCTCCGGAAAGCAGGCAGCCTGACCCTTTGCCCACCCACGCCTGCTCATGTGGATCACAGTGAAGAGCTCTTGGAGGGAGTCAGTGCAACATTACAATGCTGTAGTCATCAAATACAATACAGTAAAATCACATCCAGCAGCCAGAACCCAGGATACACCATGATTCTGGTGAGTGCACAGCATTTATGGCTGAGGCAACCTTGGTTGGTAATGGGCATATGGCAGCAGACAAGTCCTTTGTTGCCTGATCTGTCTTCATCTTCTCTGCATGGTGGGGCTGCTTGCCATCTTTTGCAACCACATGCTTCTCACCCAGACCCCTCTTTTGTGTCTTCTAAGGCAGGTCCATCCAGAGCAGAGAATACAGGAAGTGTGCAATGGGAAAAATGAAGTCTTTATTTTCTTTATTTTCTCTAAACTCTGATCAATATTTAACGTTTCCTTTGATTATCAATGAAGGTGACAAGTAACAGTACCATTAGCAACACCTGTGATTTGGTCACCACTAGCAATCACAGATTTTTTTTTATTGTCTGATGTAATCACGTTAAAATGAGGAAAGTTCGACTCATGGTTTCACTCTGTGGTTGCTTGGCCCTGTTGCTTCGGGCTTTTCAGGGCAGAGTACGTCATGGCCAGAGTGTGCGCACTTTATGGGGACCAGAAAAGCAATGAGAAAAGAAAACAGCAAGTGACTAAGATCTCTTAATATTCTCTTCAAGGTGATCTAGCTTCCTTCCACTTGGCCCTACCTCCTACAGGTCCCACTGTCTCCCAATCTTGTCAATATCTAGGAGCCATGACCTCAACCCATGTGACTATGGGAAACTGAAGATCTGAACTGTTGCATATTAGATACACAGAGGAAGGGTAACTCTTGATAAAAAAATTCATTCTAATTATATGTCATACACACTTTCCAGGTTTTAACATAAAAGACTGTTTTTCCTGTGAGTCATAGGCAGGGTTTGAAGGCACTGGGTTAAGCCTGCAGGAATACATTTTTTTTTTTCTTCTATTGGTTCATCATAACCCACCTGTCAAAAACTCTTCAGGCTACTTGTTTTCTGGAATTCAGAATATTTTACATTTCAGGAAGATAATACAGTATATGGTCTACATGTTGTGTTAAGACCCCAGAAGGATCTGAGCAACACCCAGTTGCCAAACATACCAGTCTGTTTGCTGCAGGGAAAGGAACACCTGTGTCTTCATACTAAGTGGGAAGATTGAGCACTGTAAGCAGCTGCACATGAATTGAAGTCGGGTTTTGCTACCAAGAAATGGATACAAAGTGCTTTCTGATTGTGCAATGATAGCAGATGGAGTAGACTTAGACCTAGGGGTTCCCTTCATCTCTCTCTCTCTCTCTCTCTCTCTCTCTCTCTCTCGCTCTCGCTCTCTCGCTCGCTCGCTCTCTCGCTCGCTCGCTCTCACTCTCTTGCTCTCGCTCACTTGCTCTCTGTCTCTCTCAATTAGGAATTTCCTTTTATTTGACCACTTAGTACATGAGGAAGGAGATTTGATATTTTCTGTAATATTCTTTTTCCCCCCACATTTTATTGATATGTATACGTGCAAAATTTAAGGTTTACAACGGAGTTGAGCATTTTGTGCACATACATTTCTTGTCAAAGTGACAAGGGCTTTCCCGCTCTCCTTTTGTCCCTCCCCCCTACCCTCCCTGCCCTCCCTTCACTCCCACCCTGCCCCCCTCTTTCGCTTTGTCTTTCTTTTAAAGTTCCATGAGATAGTTGTGGTCTGGGTCTCATATCAGAGAGACCATCCGATGTTTCACCTTCTGCTTCTGACTCACTTCACTAAGCATGATATTCTCAGATTTCTTCCATTTGCCTGTGAAAACCTCCATGCTGTTGGACCTTACAGATGCGTAGTATTCCATTGTGTATAAATAACACGGTTTGTGTAGCCACTGGTCTGTTGATGGGTATTTTGGTGACTTCCATATTTTAGATATTGTTAGTTGTGCTGCTATGAACATGGTTATACATATGTCTCTGTTGTATGTTGTTTTGGCCTCTTTTGGACACCCCCAGGAGGGGTGTCACTGGATCAAAGGAGATATTTATTTCTAGTCTTTTGAGAGCTGTCCATACTGCTTTCCAAAGGGGTTGTACAAATTTACACTCCCACCAGCAGTGCAGGAGGGTTCCTTTCTCCCAGCAGCCAGGCCAGCACTGATTGCTATTTGAATTGTTGATGTAGGCCATTCTCTCAGGGGTGAAGTGGTATCTTAGCGTTGTTTTGATTTGCATTTCTCTTATGGCTAGAGATGTTGAACATCTTTTCATGTATCTATTGGCCTTTTGCATTTCTTCATGAATGAACTGTCTCTTCATTTCATTTGCCCACTTTTCAATAGGATCCTTTATTTTGGTGGGCTTTTCTTCAGCTCCCTGTATATTCTGGTTATAAGCTTATCTGAGATGTTGGTGGTAAATATTTTTTCCCAGTCTGTTGGATCTTTATTTACAATGTTGATAGTTTCCTTTGCTGCGCAGAACCTTTTTAGTTCAACAAGACCCCATTTGTTAATAATGGGGATAATTTGTTTTGCTCTTGGTGTCTTGTCAAGAAAATCTTTGCCTACCCCTGTGTCTTTTATAAATTTTCCTACTTTGTCTTTCAGGAGGTTTAGTGTTTCATTTTTAATGTTTAGGTCTTTGATCCATTTTGATTTGATTTTGGTGCATGGTGATAGGTGTGTGACTAGATTCATTCTTCTGCATGTGGATGTCCAGTTTTCCCAGCACCATTTGTTGAACAGGCTGTCCTTTTTCCATTGTATGGATTTGGCCCCTTTGTCAAAAATTAGGTAGTTGAGGGTATTTGGGTTTGTTTCTGCATCCTCGATTCTGTTCCACTGGTCTGTCTGTCTATTTTTATGCCAGTACCAAATTGTTTTTACCACTATGGCTTTATAGTATAGCCTGATGTCTGGGATTGTAATGCCTCCTGCTTTGGTCTTGTTACTTGGGATTGCTTTGGCTATTTATGGTCTCTTTTGGTTCCATATGAATTTAAGAATTATTGTTTCAAGTTCTTTGAAGAAACTTGCAGGTATTTTGTTAAGAATCACATTGAATCTGTACATCAGTTTCGGTAGTATAGTCATTTTGAATATATTTATTTTGCCTATCCAAGAGCAGGGGATGCCTTTCCATTTTCTAGTGTCTCCTATAATCTCTTTCTTCAATGTAATGTAGTTTTCTTTATATAGGTCCTTAACGTCCTTGTTTAGGTATACTCCTAGGTATTTAATATTTTGCTGAGCTATTGAGAATGGAATTGTTTTTCTGAGTTCTTGCTCAATAAGTTAATTGTTAGTGTAGAGAAAAGCTACTCTTGATTTTTTTAGTGTTAATTTTGTAGCCTGTGACTTGGCTAATTTTTCTTTATTATTTCTAGGAGTTTCGTAGTGGAGTTTTTATGGTCTTCCATGTAGATAATCATATCATCTGCAAATAAGGAGAGTCTGACCTCCTCCTTTCCAATGCAGATTCCCTTTATTGCATTTTCCTGTCTGATTGCTAAAGCCAGTGTTTCAAGGACTGTGTTGAATAAGAGTGGTGAGAGTGGGCAGCCTTGTCTTGTTCCTGATTTGAGACGGAACGATTTCAACTTTTCTCCATTTACTATGATATTTGCAGTAGGCTTAGCATATATGGCTTCTATGAGTTTTATGTAGGGCCCTTCTATACCTATTTTTCTCAGTGTTTTTGTCATGAAAGGGTTTTGGATTTTGTCAAAGGCTTTTTCTGCATCAATAGATATGATCATGTGGTTTTTGTTTTTGCTTTTGTTGATATGGTGTATTACGTTGATTGATTTACATATGTTGAACGAGCCTTGCATCTCAGGAATGAAGCCCACTTGATCATAGTGTATGAACTTTCTGATTACTTGTTGGAATCTGTTTGCCAGAATCTTTCTTTCCCCCATTTTATTGATATGTACAAGTGAAGAATTTAAGGTTTACAATGGAGTTGAGCATTTTGTGCACATACATTTCTTGTCAAAGTGACAAGGGCTTTCCCGCTGTCCTTTTGTCACTCCCCTTACCCTCCCTTCCTCCCTACCCCCCCATCCCCTGTCCGCCTCTTTCACTTTGTCTTTCTTTTAAAGTTCCTTGAGATACTTGTGGTCTGGGTCTCATATCAGAGAGACCATCTGATGTTTCACCTTCTGCTTCTGACTCACTTTACTAAACGTGATATTCTCAGATTTCTTCCATTTGCCTGTGAAAACCTCCATGCTGTTGGACCTTACAGATGTGTAGTATTCCATTGTGTATAAGTACCACAGTTTGTGTAGCCACTGGTCTGTTGATGGGTATTTTGGTGACTTCCATATTCTAGCTATTGTTAGTTGTGCTGCTGTGAACATGGGTATACATATATCTCTGTTGTATGTTGTTTTGGCCTCTTTTGGATATATTCCCAGGAGGGTTGCCAGAATCTTACTGAGTATTTTTGCACCTGTATTGATGAAGGATATTGGTCTGTAATTTTCCTTCCTAGTTAAGCCTTTGGTTTTGGGACTAGTGTGATGCTAGCCTCAAGAAATGAGTTTGGTAGTGCTCCTTCTCTATTTTATGAAATAGTTTGGGGAGGATTGGAGTAAGTTCTTCCCTAAAGTTCTGAAAAAATTCTGCTGTGAATCCATCCAGGCCTGGAGTTTTGTTTGTAGGTAGAGCTTTTATTACTGCTTCAATTTCTGTGTGTGTGAGATGGGGTTGTTTAAGGTTTTTATATCTTCTTTACTTAATTTTGGTATTTTATATGTATCTAGGAACTCATCCATTTCTTCCCAGTTCTCAAGTTTATTAGAATATAGGTGTTCAAAGTAATTTCTTATAGTATTCTGGATTTCTGCATAGTCTGTTTTAACTTCACCCTTTTCATTTCTAAGTGTGCTAATCTGTGCCTTTTCATTCTTTTTCTTGATGAGGTTGGTAAGAGGTTTGTTGATTTTATTAATTTTTTCGAAGAACCAGCTCTTTGAGTCATTAAGCTTTTTTATTGTCTTTTTAATTTCGATCTCATTTATTTCAGATCTGATCTTTATAATTTCTTCTTTTCTACTGCTCTTTGAGTCGATGTGTTCTTCTTTCTCTAGGTCCTTAAGGTGCATCATTAGTGAATTTATTTGTGACTTCTGTTCTTTTGATGTGTGCATTTATAGCTATGAATTTTCCTCTAGGGACTGCCTTCATTGTTTCCCACAGATTTTGATATGATGTACTTCCATCGTCATTTAAGTCTATGAAGTTTTTGATTTCTTCTGTGATCCATTGTTTGGTCACCAGTAAGTTGTTAAGTCTCCTTGTGTTTGTGTATTTTCTTCTGTTTCTGCTGCTGTTAAGTTCCAGTCTTATTCCATTATGGTCTGAGAGTATGCAGGGGACCATTTCTATCCCTTTATATTTGCTTAATCATGACTTATGGCCTAGGACATGGTCTATTTTAGAAAATGCTCCATGTGCTGCTGAGAAGAACGTGCATTCTGTTGATGTTGGGTGGAAGACTCTGTAAATGTCCATAATGTCCAAGTTTTCTATAGTATTTTTCAGCACTTTTCTATCTTTGTGGAGTTTTTCTTTGGTTGATCTATCTATTTGTGATAGTGGAGTATTAAAGTCCCCTATGTGTCTTTTCAGTTCTAATAATTTTTGGTTTACATAATTGGGTGCTCTAGAGTTGGGTACGTGTAAATTAATTGTGATTTCTTCCTGTTCTAGTGCTCTTTTAACCATTATGTAGTGTACCTCTTTGTCTCCACCTGTTTTCTTTTGAAATCTGATGAGTCTGAGATTAATATAGCTACTCCTGCTTGTTTTCTGGGACCTGTTGCATGAAATATTGAATTCCAACCTTTTATTTTTCAGTCTCTGAGTTTCTTTTTGGGTGAAGTGTGTCTCTTGTAGGCAGCAAATTGTGGGTTTCTGTTTTTTGACCCAGTCAGCTAGTCTGTGTCTTTTGCTAGGTGAGCTGAGGCCATTCACATTTAGGGTGATTATTGAGGTATGTTTGGTGTGTCCTGCCATCGTTGTAGTTTTTCCATGTTGTTTACTGGCTTTACTTTTTTTCTCAGCTCATTCTTCTCTAGCTTTTGTCTCTTTTTTCCCCCCTCCGGGGTCTCTTATGTTATTGTCCTCTCTTTCACTATCCAAGTTTCCTTTGAAAATTCTCTGCCGTGGCGGCTTAGTGGCTGCAAGTTTCTTTAAACTTTCTATATCATGGAGGATTTTAATTTCTCCCTCTAGTTTAAAAGATAGTTTTGCTGGATACAGTAGTCTTGGTTGAAATTTGTGTTCTTTTAGTGTTTGAATGACATCGCTCCATGATCGTCTGGGTTGAGAAGTCTGCAGTTATCCTGAGGGGCTTAACATTGTAGGTCACCTTCTGCTTTTCTCTTACCACTTTCAGTATTCTCTCTTTGTGTTGAGTTTCTAGTACTTTAATTATGATGTGTTGGGATGAGGTTCTCCTCTGATCAATATTATTTGGTGTTCTAAATGCCTGCAGTAATTCAATATTCATTTCTCTTCTTAGATTTGGGAAATTTTCTTCCATAATTTTCTTGAATATGACTTTTAATCCTTTTGTTTAGTCCTTGGTCTTCTCTTGGATTCCCATAATTCTCAGGTTGTTTCTCTTTGAATCGTCTGAGTCGTTGTAATGATTCACTTTCTTCTTTTTTTACTTTGTGTTCTTTATGGTCTTTCTGTTCCTGCTTCGTCATTTTGTCTTCTAGGTCTGATAATCTGTTTTGAAGTTGTTTGATATTGTTGCTTATTGTGACCTGTGTGTTTTTTACTTCCTGTATATCTGTATTTATTTTTTTATGTCTCTGTCTTTCTCTTATTTCTTGTATGATCTTCATTATCCTTTGGTTCATTTCTTCCTTGATCTCCTTTATTTGCTTCTCATGGCTTGTTTTTAGATTAGCTAGGTCTTGGTGTCTCTCTTGATCTTTTGATTATTATTTCCTGCCTCATTTCTTGTTTTAATTCCTACTTTAATTCTTGATTTAATCCCTGCTTTAGTTCAGTGTATTTCTGGGCCCAGAAGTTTCCATCATTTGTTCCATTTTCATCTTTAGTTCCTGCACTTTCAGAATTCCTGCTATGCTCTTCTGGTGTATGAAGACTTTCTGAAGGAGATTTATTTCCACGTTTCCTCATGGTTCTGTTGTCTCTGGTTGTCTGTCCCTGGATTTCCCTATGTGGTTCTCCAAAGTATGCCTCTGACTGGTGCTAGGAGAACACAACGTTCTCGCTGCCCACCGAGGCGAGGCGAGGGGCGGTGAGGATATGCACTCCAGTCCCTCTAGACTACTCCCATTCGGCTCTACAGGGTGCCAGCCAGGACCTGGGACCACTGTAGGGTTTCAAGGTGCAAGGGAGTGTCACACATCCACTCAGACTGCTCCTACGAAGCTCCGCCTGGGACTCACTGGACCCTGTTTCCTCTGCAAGGTTCTGCAACACTGAGGTGGGCTGCACGCCCAGAGTCCACTCCTACCAGCTTCTGCCAGTCTCCTGCTTCCTCTGCGGGGTCCCACGACACTGAGGCAGGCTGCACCCCCAGAGTCCACTCCTACTGGCTTCTGCCCATCTGTCGTGGTGGGCCCCCGCTTCCTCTGCGGGGTCCCGCGACACTGAAGCAGGCTGTGCTGCGCACCCAGAATCCGCTCCTGCAGGCCTCTGCCCATCTCTTGTGGCGGTCCCCCACTTCATTGCAAGGTCCCATGACACTGAGGCAGGCTGCGTGCTCAGAGTCCGCTCCTACAGGCTTCCGCCTTCTCCCAGGGTGGTCCCCCGCTTTCTCTGCAAGGTCCTGCGACACTGAGGTGGGCTGCGCCCCCAGAGTTCACTCCTACAGGCTTCTGCTGTCTCCTGCGATGGTCCCCCACTTTCTCTGCAGGGTCCCGTGACACTGAGGCGGGCTACGTGCCCAGAGTCCGCTCCTACTGGCTTCTGCCTTCTCCCGCGATGGTGCCCCGCTTCCTCTGTGAGCTCCCGGACACTGAGGCGGGCTGCGGCCCCAGAGTCAGCTCCTACAGGCTTCTGCCTTCTCCTGTGGTGGGCCCCCGCAACACTGAGGCAGGCTGCACGCCCAGAGTCCACTCCTACCAGCTTCTGCTGTCTCCCACGATGGTCCCCCACTTCCTCTGCGCGGTCCCATGACACTGAGGCAGGCTGCGTGCCCAGAGTCCACTCCTACAGGCTTCTGCCTTCTCCCATGGTGGGCCCCCGCTTCCTTTGCGAGGTCCCGCAACACTGAAGCAGGCTGCGCCCCCAGAGTCCACACCTACTGGCTTCTGCCCGTCTCTCGTGGGGGGCCCCCGCTTCCTCTGCGGGGTCCCGCAACACTGAGGCAGGCTGCGTGCCCAGAGTCCACTCCTACAGGCTTCTGCCTTCTCCCATGGTGGGCCCCCGCTTCCTTTGCGAGGTCGCGCAACACTGAGGCGGGCTGCACATCCACAGTCCACTCCTACTGGCTTCTGCTGTCTCCCGCGATGGTCCCCCACTTACTCTGCGAGGTCCCGGGCACTGAGGCGGGCTGCGCCCCCAGAGTCAGCTCCTGCAGGCTTCCCTCTGTAATATCCTTGATTACTCTTTCAGCAGGATTGTTTGACATCTCCGTACTTCAGTATCTTCTTACACTCCCGCTTTTGTGGTGTTGGTGCAGATACTAAAGGAACAAAACAGGTTTTTTTTTTTAGAAACAAATGACAATAGCATTTTTTCTCTTTTCTCTTTTCTCTCTTTTCTCTCCAGAATAGGTCTTCTCTCTCTTTCCCTTCCTCCTCCCTCCCACCTTCCTATCTTTCTTGCCATTTTTCCCTCTTTTTTTCTCTCCTTTTCTCTCTTTTGTGCTCAGAATTGAACCCAGATTCTTCTGCATGTAAGACGAGTGTTCTACCTCTGAGCTCCAACCCCATTCTCTCTTTTGCATCATCTTTCTTAAAGGATGGCATACAATTGGTACTGAAGGCCGAAAGACTTTCAGACTTAAAAGCAGCATGTGTATACATACATGTATGCATGTATATTTATAGATGCAATGACAGAAAAGGCTATGTATGGCTTAGTTACTTTTTCGTTGCTGTGACTCAATACCCAACACCTACAAATTTAGGAAAGGGTTTTTTTTTAGCTCACAGTTTCAGATGGTCACAATCCATTCAGGGGTGGCCGGCAGCAGTCAAAGCACAGGACAGAAGCAGAGGTAGAGGCAGCTTCGCAGGACATCACAAACAAGAAGGCAAGCTGAGACCACTTGAGACTAGTCCCCGTCCTCCAGGAAGGCAGGTACAGCCTATTTCTCCTTTCAGGTCTCCGCCCAGTGACCAGTTCCTCCTGCATCCAGGTATGGCCACTACACACCATTAATCCTAACTCACACGCCTTTAGTCTTAACTGTAATCCACCCCTCCAGACCGGCCCCCAATCCACCAACATCACACGGTTCCATAGACAATCCATGACATTAAAATACATGAGACTTTTGGGGGACACTCCAGATCCTAACCACAACAGGCTATGTGCTCACGACCCTGTAAAATAGATGGTGTCTATATTTTATAGGTGACTTTGAGGTTTACACGGGTTAAATGACTTGCCCAAGGTTACTTAGTGGTCAAGTGGAATCCCTGAGACTTCGGCCTGGTTTTTTCTGTCTCCCTAACATGCGTTCCCTCTTACTGGGAGAGTCTGGACTCATGGGAACCACTCTGGATTCATTTGTATCTGTCGGTTTCTCCTCATATATATACAGTTTTCTTGTGCTGGAGATTGCGTGCTTGCACGTGTTAAGCCCCACACTCTGGCACTGAGCCACCTCCATAGTCCCTGCATCTCTATCTCTATTGCTAACCCTATCTATGTATTTGGTAACTCACTAGTAAATATATGGTATTTTTTTTTAAAAAAAAGAAAGAAAATGTGACTTTGCCAATGGCTCTGTGTTGGAGGCCAGCTTCGGATTCTCCCCAGCACATTTCCTTCCTGCTCTTAACCAATCTCTGCCGGGCTGCCTGCCCACCGCCCTCTTCTGAGCACACAGAGCTGTGGCCACACTGTTGAGGACAGTGCCATCTGGCCTTCTCCATTAGTTTAGCTGCCTCTTACTCCCTGGCACAATTCTTGTCTCCTGCCTGTCTCCCAAAGCTAGGAGGGAGTGGCTATACTTGGGAATTCTAAGTGGCTGGTGGCTTAGAGGTCAAGCAAAAAGAGTAAGTTAACAACTACGGTCCATTAACAACCACGGTCCATCAGGTTGGCCTAACCGTGGACCTACTCTTTGTGGTGTGGCAGGTGTTGGGAGTGGGAGGAGAAGAGGTGCAGAGGCTGGAACTTGAAGGGGTTAGAGTTCGTTACAGTCCAATCAAATAGTGAAAAACGGAAGTCCTCCACTAGCTCATTTCCAACATCCAGACTCTGGTTACTGCTCACAGGTCCTTAATACCTCTCGACCACTTATCAGACTTTAAAAAAAAAAAAACTACTAGAAAAATTTATATTCATTGCAGTTTGTATAGCTACACAGAATGAAAAGTTTCATTGAGGTACAAGTGGCATATAATAAGCTGCACACAGTTAATGGCACAAGTTGATGAATCCAGACCTGTGGATCTACTTAGAAAAGCATGAGGATGACCAAGAAAGCCAACATGTGCATACGTCTCAGACATGTTGCCTTTGTAGTAAGGGCTAGCTCCCTGGGTTTGCAGAAGCTGAATGCACAGGCCTGACTGGTCTACAGATCAAGGAACACATATTGTATATGAACATACCAATGAAGCAGGAAAACCCTAAGCATGCAACAATTAAAATAAGAAAGAAGCAGCCTGGAAGTCTGCCTTCCTGCCCCCCCTTAGATCCTGCTACCTGGGAAGTCTGAAGTCCGCAGCTCGGTTCAGCTAAACGCTGCCCTGGTTGTATGCTGAAGACCAGGGCTGATGAGTTCAGATGTCCATTACCCTGGGCACCCTCCAGCCTCCTTACGCCTCACCTGCCATGTTACGTACCTTTAGAGTGGTTATGGGCGCCATACGTTTTAAACTTTGGGCTTGGAACTGAATGATGACAGGAACTAGGAATGTTAAATTTACAGTGCCTTAAAAGCCATCTATTTACATGAACCTTTGCATGGATTCTTCTTACTGGAAAGGAAGGATTCTTCGGTTCAGGGTTTGTCCCTCTTCTCTTTCTGCTCATCCCACAAGTAGTAAGCCGAGGAGGTATGTCCACGGGGATTCTGGAGGGGTCTGGCTCACGGTGGGCTTGGTAAATCTTCACTGGGTCGTCCCGACACAAGCACTTGCTCTCTGTGAAGACAAGTTTAAAGTCTGCTTTCTGTAGTGTGATTCGTAAATTTAGCGGGAAGGCTAACAGTTGTCCACATACAGCCTGAGCAAATGTATTTTGGTTTTTGTGAACTCAATTCTGGTCAGCTCTATAGCCTTCCTACTTGACCACTACCAGTTTCCCAGTAAGATTTTTGGCTATTAAACTGGCAACATGGGACTGTTAGACTAGTTTGAATTTTAGAATGGTGAAACAGAGTCAGCCCTGGAGCACTGCTGACATTTTCTTTCTCGATCTAGATGCTTTTCATAAGGGATATTCACTTGTGAATATTTGCTAAGCTCAATCTTAGTTTTTAAACATTAGAATCTAATTTAAATATGTAAGTGCGCAAATTTTAAAGTGTATTTAAAAAAAAGTTTTGTGTTTACAGTACCAACTTTTAAAGTGTGTAGGTCATGCATTTTTTATCTATACACAAAACTATGTAAAATGTCACCTAAATCAAGATACGCAATACTTCCAGAATAACCAAAAGCTCTCCTATTTTTTTTCTTCTGGATGTAAGTATCTTTCAAACTCTGTGACTACAGACTTGACATTATCTTTGTGTGTGTGTAATGTGGATTGAACCCAGTGCCTTCACACTAAGGTTCATACATACTCACCTCTCATCCTTCTTTTTTTGAAACTTTCAGGCAGGATTTAGGTAATCTGTCGCCGATTCCCAGAATTGTAGGAGTACTGGAGTGTACCACTATGGTTGGCTCTTGCTCTCAAATTTCACGTAAATGGTGTCATACGATATGTGCTTTCTCATGTCTGACAACATTCACACAATATAATGCTTCCTTGTTTCATCTGTTTTGTTTGGTGTAGCACTTATTCTTCTATTAGTAGTAATATTCCATTGTACAAATATCCTGAAGAATCTATTGTGGGTGACTCCACTTGGTGGACATGGCAATTGTTTCCACTTCTCTTTATTCTCAATAAATCTTCTGTGAATATTTATGATGAAGTTTTTTCTGTTTCTCTATGTATTTTCGTTTTCTTTGGTTAGTTACCAAGGAAAGAAATGTGTAATGTTTATCTTTGTTAGAAATTACCAAACATTTTTACAAAATGATCACACCCTTTCTTTCAGCTATAGGGTCAAGTTCCATTTGCTCCATTGTATTGCTAACACTTGATCTTTTTATTCATTTTGAAAGCTTTATGTTTGTAGACAATTTTATATGCTCCCGATATATACTGTACTTTCATCAAAAGTTAAAAAATGAAAACTGTAGTGGGCATATCTAATACAAAAACAAGCAGTTCATCTGGATATTTCAATAATATCTGCCCAGAATCTAGTAACTGAACATTATTCTATTTAATTAATGTACTTTCATTTTAGGTTATGTAGACATACGAAGCAGCTAAGTGGTTGGGTTTATTGGTGAAGATAATGTTTCTGGAAAGAAAAAGTCTCCCCAAAGGTTCCTTGAGAGATCTTTTTTTATCTTCATTTCTGTCTTAGTTTTGATAGGATTCCTAATTCAGAATAGTTTGACATTTCTTTTTTCTTTTTTCCTATTTCAGAGCACAAGTGCCCAGTGGATGAACGGGAGCAGTTGGAGGAAACTCTTCCCCTGATTTTGGGCCTTATCTTGGGCCTCGTCATTGTGATAACGCTTGTGGTTTACCACATCCACCACAAAATGACTGCCAACCAGGTGCAGATCCCTCGGGACCGATCCCAGTACAAGCACATGGGCTAGGGGGACCCTTCCATGGATATCCCCAAGTCCTGTTCCCAACAGGATCAGGTAGAACAAAAACAAAAACACTTTCCGCCTTGTACACGGGACACATCAACATAGCTATAATCCAACAGGTTGGGGTATCCAGGGCTTGCTCAGCCTGCGTTCATGCTTAAACCCAGGGAAGGGATTCCTTGGACTCATAGGGTGAGTGGCAGCTGCCTTCTGCCCCCAGTGGGGAGCAAAGACACATGAACTTTGATGTTCATTATGGCTCGGCTTTGACTCTCCAAGGAGTAACAATCCCCATACAGAGAGGTATCTGTCCCTGAAATTTAGGGACTGGAAGCACACTTCCCTTGCGAGGAAACCTCTTTAGGGTCAGAGGAAGTGGGGGTGCGTTGCCCCATTGGCCTCATCTGGCTTACCTACACAGTTTTCAATGCACACAGAATACAACCTCATGCTCCCTGCAGCAAGATCCCTGAAAGTGATTCATGCTTCTGGCTGGCAATCTGCATGTCTAGTGATTGTTCCGGAAATGTTTCATGCTACTTGCACCCAGTGACTCTGCAGCACAAGAACCTGTTTAATGTAACTATGCACAGTTGTTTGGAATTCATGATGTGTCAGGTCCAAGTGAGGGGACCTGAATAATCAATTCGTGTGAGTTTGTTTCTGGAAATGAATTAAAACGCGCTACTCTCTAGTTTTTGTTTTCTTTCTTGAAACAAGGAAATGAAGCTGGAATGTAGAGGAAACCCAGGAGAGAAGGAGAAAAGCATGAAAATGGACATTTTTCCTTGCTGCAGAAGGAAAAGCAAAGGAGTAGGGGTAAGCTGAGGGTGTGTTAGCTTTCTGTCACTGTCACAAAAATCTGAGAGAAACAGCTTATGAGAGGAAAAGGTTTGTTTTGGCTCATGGTTTCAGAGTGTTCAGTCCATGGCTACTTAGCTCCGTTGCTCTGAGCTCCTGGTCACACAGCAGACCATGGCAGGAGCACATTGCAGAGGTCTGGTCACCTCATGTTGATAATAAAGATAGTGGTACCAGAGGTGCCAGGTTCCAATATCCCCTTGCCTTCAAAGATTTAACTTCCTTCTACTAGTCTCCACCTGCTAAAGGTTCCCTCACCTCTCAAGAGAGTCCCAAAGGCCCATGTGTAGAAGGGTTACAATCAAGCCTTTGGGGGACATTGGAGATCCAAGTTGCCTTTTCCACATGAAGAGCTTGGATTACCTTTGACAATCTAAGCATTTTAAATAATGGTACCGCCTGAATCACGGCACCCAAGATTAGTTCTGATGCTTCTTGTTCTTAGGTTTAGCATTTCATTTCAGGTTAAAAATCTGTATTGAATGTGGTGCCCCAGGTTGAGTGTTGTTAGCAGTGAAATGTAATTTTACTAAAACTTCCCAGAGAAATACATGTGTTTGGAATTAGTCTCACTTTGTAAATAGCTACATTTTAGAGCACAGCAGAGGCAGAGAGAATCCCTTTCTCTAGTTTTGTGTGAGAATCTCTCTCACTCACCACATAATCTCCACCCAATGGTGAGCAGCTCCTGGCTTTCATCTCAAGTCTCCGACTGCTGACAGCTGGGCAACTCAGAAGTGCATTTTTCAAACACATCTTGTTATTAGCTGGCTGTTGTTCTATTACTCAATCGTTTGCTGCTCCATCAAATTGTGTCTTCTCCTCTAAGTGATCTCTCATTAGTATCTGCCTGGTCCGTCCATGAGAAACTGCTGATTCCTCCTGAAAGTCACACAAGGGGAAGGAGACACCTTTGGCGTTGTTAGACGCCCCCTCAAGGACGGATGGCTCCTCCTTCATTCCTCTGCGGCCTTTTTGCCTCTAGGTCCCAGATTTCGAAAGCGTTTGCCATTTTTGAAGGCTTATGTGTTTTAAATAAACTTTATGTTCATTATTTAGAACCATCCAAGGACACTGGGAATAGCAGACATTTAGGTATAGCGGGGACTTCACAAGGAATTACCATTTCTTTCTATAACCGCTGCAGGAAAAAAAAAAAGGATTTTTTTCAACTTGAGAAAGTCTCTCATTAAAGGGACTTTTCACTTCTCACACCTCTGAAAAGGCCCCCTTCCTTTTTTTTTTCAACAAACCACATGCTTAATATTAGTATTGGAATTGTCATTAATTTACTCATTCATCAAATATTGAACTTGCCTATCTACTATCATGTTGAGCACGCGCGGAGTGCCAGATCAGTGCTCTGCATGCTGAGGCAAACTTGACAACTTACAGGGAAATGGTAAGCAACAACAACTATACAACATAACACAAGACAAATACATAAACAAGTCTCTCTAAAACTCCAGAAGTTCCCCATTTCTTCAAAATGTTGAGATGTAACCTCACCCCATACCTAAACAGACAAGTTACACCTTTCAAGAATGCAACTTCCTTAATTCTCAAAAATTGAAAACAGCACAAGTATAAAACGATCCTTGCTATTACCCACCAAAGCTGTTATTATTATCCCCATTATTATTTACCATGCTGCTTTTATCTAGCTCACCTAAAACTAGGCCTTAGTTAGACTCAGTCTCCTTCCTTTTGGACAGAGCCTCATTTATCCCAGCTCTGTCTTTGTTATCTTCATTATGAACTGAACAAGACACAGTGGGCTCTAGGATGCAGCGCAGGAGCCAGGCCTCCCGGGCCGACAGGTGCTCTGAGCTCTCCCAGCTCAAGGTGTCCAGGAGTGGGGTGTGGATCTACCCCGGCCTGAATCTGGGCGCGGATCGACCCCATCCTGGCTCTGCACGGCTTCTTTTTTGCCCTGAGCCACTGCCTACATTTTTGTGGCAGCTCCTAATGCCGAAACAGGCCACGGCAGTAGGTTATGTATTTGTGTTGCTTGCTGTGGCCAGAGACCGGAAAGAAATCAGACACACTACAGATGTTCAATTACCCCTTTAACTGTCTCTCCTCCTTTTATTGGGGTGGGGGGCGACTTTAACCACAAGTGGCCCTGGGCAGCAATGGATGCTGGATCTGCCTGCCTGCAGATGTCAGGCCAGATGAACCACATGCAGAATTCCTTGGAGGGGGAGTGGAGAGTGATTTTGATTTAAATTCTGAGCATGGCTCTTTGCTGCCCAACAAACAGTTCCATTCAGAATGCCTTGGGGGGGGGGGGCGGTGTGTTTGGGGGAGTATCCCTTCTCACAGGAAACCACTCGGGTGTCAATTTTAAGGTAACAGAACTGCTGCAGATTATGAACTTGGTTAGGAAAAATAATGTGCTGAGGGTTTAATAACCTTCAGTGAAAGACATACCAACAACATAGGTACCAAATCACAGTGGGGCCTATGAGCTTGTCATGAACACCTTCTAGCGGTATCTCAAAAAAAATCATTTGTACACGTTTCTTTGAAACAGGGATTTTTCTTGGGCCCATCACAAAATTACATTATCTAAGGCATTAGCTACAGAATTAATTTTGTTGAGAACCACACTTGGGTTTTATTTTTTTGTTGTAAACTCATTTATATTTTGCTTTACGCATTTAAAAATGTTTTTCTAAGAAAGAATTCAAAGTTTTAGATAACCTATAGGGTCCTTGCGTTAGTGGCTACTTCATCTGTGATTTAAACTGACCGAAACTGTTAGCTTGTCTTCTAGAGGTGGATCCACAAGGGCCCAGGTGACGAATGAGATCAGGAGAATTTATTAATAATAATGGAATTTCTAGACCTTGTTCTGAGGGCTGGGGATGGATCGGTGAACATAAGTGAGGGGACAGTGCTGGGGCATAAGTCAGGGGTTAGAGCACTTGCTTAGGAAGCAAGAGGCCCTGGGTTTGATCCCCAGTACGACTCGGCAGCAAGGTGTGGTGGCACATGCCTATACTAGTATTCAGGATTCGGAGGCAGGAGGATTGCTCTGAGTTCAAGGTCAGCCTGGGCTCCATAGTAAGTTTAGGACTGGCCTGAGATACAGAGTGAAATCTTGTCTTAATAGTCAATAAAAAATAAATAAGTCTTTGTGGAATTTGAATTTAAATTTGTCTGAATGTGAATGCACACCTCAGTGCATTGCAGGTGCGGATATCATGATTAACGTGTGGCCAGCATCTAACTCTTGGGGCCTTGATTATCTTGGTTATGGTGGGTGATAACAGGCCTGGAGTCCTTTCTAGCTTTTAAGTCCTAACAACAGTAAGACATATTATCAAAGCATTTAGCCAATGAATAAACTTTTCAGAATAAGGCATCTTTTTACATTGAGAAAAGCATGTTTTGATCTAGATATCCACAACCCCCCCCCCCCCCCAGATATTTTCAAGTCCTCTTTTTATCCTAATTAGGTCTGTTTATTAAAAAGATGCTGTCAGAGTCTCACCTGGGTTCCTTTGGTGATACCATCACGGAGCGCATCTCTGACACTTCCCACAGCTTCACACTATGTCCATGTGCAGGTGAAGGCGGGAGCTTAAGGAGCTGCTCCAGGGGTAACTCTAAACCAATGAGATGGCAGAATCATACTCCAGCACCCTCCCCCAGGAGGGTAATTCTGAAGGGTCTCTCAGAATGCCTCCAAAGGGACTAAGTGCCCCCCCGTACTCACCTGTTCATAAAAAAATACTCTGTCCTGGATTCTCTGTGTCTCCTTTCTTTATCCTGCCATGTGGAACACCCAGGATCAACTCAAAAATGAACAATTTAAGTCTTTCTTCCAGCCTGTTCTTGTAGCACAATCCATACAAAATTATATGAGCTCAAAGCATACACAGTTCGAAGCTCAGACTGACCGACTCTCTTGAACGACGTAGATTTGTTCTGTATCGTGCCGCTCTTACCCAATTTCCTCTGCTTGTGTGTTTGTCTGCTTCCGATTGAACTGATCTTTCTTTCTTCTCTCTGGCATCTCATTACCGTTTCTTTGATAACACGATTCTGGACCTGTGATCATATTGACCAAGGAATCTAAAGACACCGAGTTAACTCAGTAGAACACTTTTATTTTTCCAGTAATTGCTACTGAGTGTGTTCTTCCACATGAGTATTGGGAATACGACCGCAGCTCAGTTTGATACCACTTATCTAATTCAGTTTTTAAAAATCGATCTTACTGTAGTTCAGAAATAGCATGCCTCTCCTTTGCTCAGAGGAAGGGATAGTAGCAGGGAGACAGCAGCAGGGTTTATGATGCACTGTCTTACCCCCTCTTTCTTTTAAACATTCCTTGAAAGTATGGAGTCTCACATGGATGTATAGCTCATCTCCAGAGAACAAAGGGCAGGGAAAGCCTAGTACCCTTTAGGGCTGCAGCCAGCTGCCTTATGATGCTGTCAGAAGTAGCAAAAATGCCAGAAGACTGCTGAAGACTGCTGCCTCTGCTGTTTGGATTGGTCTTGGTGTCGCTGACGTATGTGGATTTGGGGTTCCAGCTCTACCCAGCCATGTCTCCCTCTTGTCCCCCCGTGGTGTGTTCTCCAACCTACTCTGCTTTCTGGGTGTTTCATTACTTAAGTACTTTGGCGTGTTCTCTGCTGCTTCATGCTCCATCAAACATAGCCAAAAGAACATTGTGATTTTGTTTTTAATGCCAATACAGGCCAAAGAGCTCATCTTGGGGAAGTTGCTTCCATGTTCCTTTCTTGGTGAAGGATATACCATGTCCTTTCTCATCCTGTTATCTCAGGCTATTTCCCGAGGTTGCATCATCTCAGATTTCCAGAAATAAATGGACTTTGCACGTACAAGTGTACCCCTCAATCACAAAGTATACGTTAATATCTCCCTTGTCACCATACAGCATTTTCTAGGCTAGGAGAGCTCTCACTACTTTCTTTAACCCAAGTCCTTTCTATAGCATTTGCTAGTAAAAGCCCACAGCTTGGTTTACCTTGTTTGCAATCTCTGAGTTTCCTTGAACTTAGAATTTAATAACTTTTTATCAATCATGTTATTGATATCAAATCTTACATTACTTACAACCCATGGAAATGAGAAGATTTTTCTTCAGCTCACGTCATCTTGGTGTTACATGTAATCTTAATCCAGCTCATTCACCTTGTCCCAGATTACGAAGAAACCATTGTTACTGGATGAGACAAATTCGGGAAATCATAAGTATTTCCAATAATACGATGGGGGGGGGGGGAAGGCAAACATTTATTTTTATTTGCAAGTGCAGTTTCTGCCAATAGTTAGTGCTCACAGATCCTTTTCAGCTACAGTAACGTTTGGTAAACCTAAAAATGAATGCTTTAAAAAATACCCAGTGGTAAGAAAATTACAAAAGAAGTTACATTATACTTTCAAAAATGTTTGAATCCAAAATCCACTATTTTCTGCATTTTTAAAAAGTTTGTCCCTGTTAAAAAAAGAATTTTCTTTTTCTATTCTTTCCGCATCTACATAGTCCTGATAAACTAAGACAATCTGAGCTTTTAAGACTGCCATTTCTTGAATTTAGATTGCTTTTATTCTCACATACTCATATTCTTTAATAATTTACACAAAACATTGAATTGCTATAGCTTATGAAACAAAATTATAGATCCTATTTCTGGAGAGGCATTTCCAGTTTGGGAAAAACCTGAAAAACTAATCGGTAGGTCATTTTTATGCCTTTTTTTCCTTTTTAGCTATAACAAATAATTAACAATTTATTGATTACAAAAATCCTTACGCTTAGAGCAACCAGAGAATTTTCACCAATTAAATTCATACTTGTTGTAGTACATCAAGTTATTAAGAAAAGCCTCTGGTGTTTCAGTTTGGTAACAAATGGCTTTTGTCAGATACATAATTAATAGAAACTAATGATGACTATGTAGCTTCTCCAGAGTTTTAAAGGCAAATCTATATTGGCCTACAGTTAACATGCAAATTCATCCAACAAGCAACACAAAATGTATTGTAGTAGTCATTCATTTTTTATCAACATTCAAGAAGATCTAGACAGCAGCACAACTCTCCTATGTCCAAAACACATTATAACATCATGGTCACAACTGAAGTCAGGTCATACCAGGTAAAACACCTTCCTGCTAGCTCATCTTCTAGCGTCAGCTCAGACTTCCAGCACGATACATGACAATAGCGATTAATACTGTGATACAAGGTCAATGCAGACAAGAGTTTGGTGTGCTAGCATACAGAGTTTTAACAACAGTGACGAAGGAAACCAAACCTCTTGCCTTGTTCGCGCTCCTCTTCCTCAGTGAGCTCGGAATTCCCAAGTCTCACTGAAACATTCAATCGGGAACCAAGTCCAACGAACCACGAACTGAAAATTGCTCCCTGGGAGGGAAATTTGGCCACAGGGGGATGCCGTACCCACTGTAGGGTGGGCACTAAGGGAAACAACCTGGTGTGCTAGTAGAAGCTTTGAAGGAAAAAATGATTTTCTCAAAATATTCAGCTTTAGCCCAGGGAATTGTTTGGTGGCTCAAACTTTTATTTCATACCGTGGCTCAAATTTTATTTCATTGTTTTTGGTTGGGTAAATGACACGTGCACACCATCACCATCACTCTTAATTCTTCTTCCATCACGTAAGACACTTGTTAAGATAAGAAAGATATTCTACTAAAGCTGAAGGTGATCAAGAATCATCCAGTATTCAAAGTTCCTAAAGAATCGTTGGTTCTCTGAAAGGGATAAAAAAGTAGGAAAGGCTTTTTTTTGTTCAAACTCCTGCTAGTAAACAAGTATTACTTCAACTGATACAATGGCTACGTGACATCAAAGTACTATAAATTATCAAAACTATTGTACAGAAAAATTACAAATTCATTGCAAAATACATTACACTGCTACCATTAAGAAAAAAGTGCTTTTTGTTTTCCTTTCTTTCTTTTTTTTGCCAGAAAAAGTATTCTTTCAATATAGAAAATCCTATGCGGTACCCTGCATGTGGCTAGGATATATCATAACGGAGTTTGTACTGAGTCCTTCTGATTTGCTGGATGAAGGATTGAAAAATATATTAATGACTTAGTAAAGCCATGCTCCAAAGGACCACACCAGCTGTCAGTGGAGAGATGCCTATTTAAGACACAAAAAGATGCCCTGGTCTGTTGAACCCTGCCGGTCGTTGCACTGTCCCACCAGCTAGCTGGTCTAGAATGCACAGGCCTTTTGCATGTTCTGGGTTTTACTTCACGTTCTCCTGAATTAGTCTCGTGTCCTGACCTGGCTTTGTCGCCTACATGAATCATCTATTCAGTGATGTCTGTATTGTCTCATGAGGGGAACGATGCAAGATGGTGGACCTGCCAATTTTAAGAATGGATGTCCAAGGAGTTCCTGGGCGGTGGCTCTTTGAGAGGGTTCCCTCACCAACATCAGGTCTAGGAATCCCCGTAGCACTGAAGAAACCTGTGAAAACATACAGACGTTGCCCTGAGGACTAACACAGATAACTAGCCCAGTATCCCAAAAAATGCTCCAAGTAACTCTATCGACAACTTCTAGAAAGTCACCTCGTGGCGAAAGACCTTCTGGAAGCAGCACAGGTGCTGTCTTTACTTGATGTTTTCTTTACTGCATTCAAGTTTGAAATAACAGAGGTAAACGATGACGTAACTCAGAAGGAAGACTTATTTACTAAACAAAATAGGCGTGGTAATAACAGTGATAAAATCAACTGTTATGAAATGATGACCACACAAAAGTGCTCTGCACACATGATATAGTTTTATTTTTCTAGCAACTGCAGGCTCTGGAGACTTGCGTCTTGAGGAGAGCAATGTTTCTGTAAGAATATCTGATGTGTAGAATTTTATCTTTAATTTTTTATATTTTACTTTTTTAATTATGTCTTCACTACATTCAGGCATGTTTGTTTTTTAAGTCACACATAAACTTACACACTTGATTCGCTGGATGAAGGGCTGAAAAGACTTTGTAAAGTAGGGTGTTCTCCTATTAATAACCCAGGAGATGTTTGTCTATATCTATGTACTTAACTCTCCACCAAGATCCAGAACATCTCTCTCAGTCCCACAGGTCACCTTGGCTGATATCTGTCCACCCCTCTGCTGTTCCCTACTCCTCAGACTGCCGGGGCCATAAAAATCAGTTTGGGGCTTTGTAGAAACAGAGTCACATATTATGAACTCTTCTCTGGATGTTTTCAGTCAACAGTGTATCCATGAGACGCACTGATCATATAAATGACAAAAATGTCCTGTCCTGTGCCGTGTAGTATTCACTGTCCAATTTTAACTCACATATTTTTGTCTATTTGGGAAACAATGTCTGATAGTTTCAATTTTTGACCCTTAAGATCAAAAATGTGCTTGCATAGGCTTGGAAGAACAGTGGCACTCATTATTTTGGAGTGTGGAACTGTTTTCATACACTTTGTTTTAAACTTGGTCTAACTCAGTGAAAATGCCAATCTACCATTCATTTCAAGAGGTTTCATTTTCTTTTTTCTTTTTCTTCTGGTCCTTACACCTTGCATGGATAATTCAGCCAAGGCTCTTCCCTAGAGTGAGGGGCACACTAGACAGCAAACCTTTCCAGGACAAGTTAATCTTCCTCAGAAAGCAACCACACATTCTTTCTTCCTTTTTTTTTTTTCCTTTTTTGAGACATTGTCTTTCTCTGTTGTCCAGGCTGGTTCTAAGCTCACTAGGTATCCTAGACTGGCCTTGAACTTGTGGCAATCCTCCTGCCTCAGCCTCCCAAATGCTAGAATTACAGGTGTGCATCACCATGCCCAGCTTATGTGGTACCGGGGAATTGAACTCGGGTACTTAGCGCTTGCTAGGCCAGCACTTTTAACCACTGAGCTATTCCTCCAGCCCACGGGAGGGGAGATGTGGCTGGGTCGGTATTGATAGAATGGTCTGTGGAAAAGGCCCTCTCAGAATGACCAGCCGGGGCTGACAGTCATAGCAACGGCGATCACCAGACTTGGATTGGCCAAAGCTTGGCTATAACTGGAATGTGTTGAACAATAAGAAATAGCCCAGTGTGACCCCAGTGTGCACACCACCACCACCACATCCTTCATTGCCCTACACTGGCCTTGCCCTTCACGCTCACACGTGCTGCCCTGTCTCCTTGCTCCTGCTGATGTAGCTCTATGAATCTTCGTTCTTGGCTTGACACCATTGCACTTGTTCCCTCTTCTGAGGTCTTTGCGTGGCTTGCGAGTTCTGTTCACTCATGGCTCAGCGCAGGTGATCCTTCCAGAAAAGTTTTCCCACATTCTTCAGTCTCTCCCAGCTCCCAAGCCCCTCTGTTCTGCTTTCTTCCCGGACCCTCTGGCACCATTCTGCCCATCCATTTGTTTATATTAACAGTTTACTCTCTGTTTCCCCAGCTAGAATGCAAGTGGTAGAAGAGTCAGGGAACCTGGGGTCTCTGCTGCAGTCCTTGCAGTGACCGGACGTCCCCACAGGCAACAGGTGCTCAGTGATTGCACTCTGGGCAGAGCTACTGATTCACTCTTCTCATCAGCCCTTGGAGAGCTGAGCTCACCAGACCCCTTTGCACAGATGAATTCTGGAGTCAGAGAGGTGAACATGTCCAGTGAATGAACAAATGAGCAGAGTGACTAACTCCTGCGTCTGCCTGCCCGCACAACGGGATCTATTTACCCACGTATTGTGATGTGCCAGTTGTCAAAACCACAGAAAGGCTGAAAGTTCCAATAAATGCTTTGGACTACGCAACACACTCTACGTCTTACCTTGTGCAAGTCCTTCACTCTTGGAGGTAAACTGTCCCGGATCCTTCTCATTGCCTGGAGAGGGGGCTCATTGAAATAGGGGGGCTCACCGTCAATCATCTCAATCACCATGATCCCAAGGGACCAGATGTCCACCTGAGAGGCACAAAATCCCAGTTATATCAGGCAGAGAGAGTACCACGGAGAGGCAGATGCCTCCCCAGGACCGGGTAGGTTCATACTCATCCATGAACTAATATGATATTTGTAACATTTGAAAACCTACCATACAGATTTGTAGGCTGAATTGTTAAATTACCGAGTTTTTTGCTAATAGTCTTTGCTGTTTGTTTTTTAAAAGAAAACCCCAGTGAAGATTCTACCAATTAGACATAAAGAAGTATTGTAACATTCCGAACTTTGTGGCCTTAGTTTTTGCCCTGTTATATTCTATAGCCAACTTTCTACCATGGGATAGACTAAAAATAAACTTTTATATTGTGAGAACAGAAAGGTGCATTTAAACCATTAGAATTAGGAAAAGTATTTGAAAGACCCCTAAGAAACTGCAAAGAGCTACACTGTACAATGTGAAATATATTTTCATTCTTTTTACTAATTGGTTTTTTGGAAACAGTTCTTTCTCCGCGGACTTTGGGATTTTTCCCATATGCTGTTTTCATCCTGAAGCGGCACACACAAAATCCTGCTTTGCAAAATGATTTTCCGGGAGTTGGAAGAAAGAAAAGAAAGAGATGGCAAGCTCCTCTGACACAGAAAACAGAAAGGCAGGACAAGGGAGGCCGCGCCAGCGCTGTAAAGCTCCAGGTGTAGTCTCTTTCCTCCATGGCCTCATTACAGTCTTACCCGGTGGCTGCATTAAAATTACATTGCTTGCAATGACCTTCGCTGAGGATTCATCTCTTGGGACCCCCGTGGAATAAAAAAGAAGCTGAGTGCTCATCAGAGGTCAAAGAAAGGAGCACACAGAGCTCACCTTAACTTATGCTGTATACCTCTTCTCCTTCCAGAGGCATCATGGGCATCATAATGTGGAGGCACTGTGCTCAAGTGAGACAAGATCCTGACCTTCACACTACGTGGCTTGGTGTGTCTCTGTCCCCCATTTTCACATATCCAAATCCTATCCTAAGACATATTGTGACTGGTTGCTTTTTCTTTATAGGAGAAAGAGAAATTGGGCCCCACTTTGAACATATTATCATATTTGCCTGCATTTTTTTCTGGGAGAATTCATTATTGCTCATTCAATTTTTTCCTGTATTCTATGGCCCTTTCTCTGACCCTTACATTACCTGTGCTTGGTGGCTTTTTCTTTGACCCTCCATCCTTTCTCTGAAACATCATCCGTACATTTCCGGCTGCTTTTGAGATTGCATTACTTTACTCTGAGGCCACTGGGAGTGGGATCAGTATTTGAGTGACTCCTGTCACCTTATTATCCACTGTGGGACTGCAATAGAAACCCCTGGATAAATCCTGTGCAGATATTCTCAGTGGTGGTCAGTGTCCCGCCTGCCACAGCCTGCTGTGCATTGGATTGGTGGTCAGGGGATCATATGTGGAGTCCGAAGTCATAGCCCTGGTTTCCTGTGTGGTCAGCTCTCTGAGGACCACTGTATTCCCGAGCCTGTCCGGGGCCCTGCTTCTCTCTACCAGGACTGTTACCACTTACCTCTGTCCCATAAGGCAATCTAGAAATCACCTCCGGTGCCATCCAGTAGGGGGTGCCCACCAGCGATTTCCTCTTGGGCACCTCTTTGGAAACTTGAGCACAGAAACCGAAGTCAGATAACTTTATCTGAGAAGGAGAGAAAAATAACAAATAAGCAACTTGAAAGTACTGCCTGCCAAGCGTAGAAATACATACATAGATCTAGGAAATACAGATGTAGTTTCAAATTCAAACCAGTATTAGGTCTCAGAAATACCAAAGGTTGCAAGACCATTTCATTGGAAAGATACAAATCTATTTTACTGGAAAAAACTTTTCACAGGTCAACAGGTTGTCTTCCAGATGTTTACACTCAAGCTACAAGTATCTTTTACAAAATTATGGAACAACAACAACAAAACTTCTTATAAGATAAATATAACCCAAACAATGTAATTGATTATGTCTCAAATTCACAAGTTTAATGGAATGTTGTAGATGATGTAGTAGTGTAAGTAATTGCATGCACAAGGTAAAATTGCTGTAGTTATAAGTCTCGAGTTGAACACATTTAGATTTCCAGAGGCTACCAGACGGTTCAGAGAGTTATTCTTTCTCCTTTGCTGAAAATATTGTCAGATCTGCATTTATCTAGGATGCTGAGGTATCTCTTTGAGTATTTCCCTTATTGTATACTCTCAAAACCATACCAAAGAGCTCCGTGCGCTGTTAGGCATTTGTCAGCTTGTGTATTTGAATGACCAGGACTCAGTGTATGTCTGGAAGGCACAATTCCTGGTCATGGTGACCGGCTCTGAAACTCAGATGGCCTCGATGGACCATTTAGATGGTTACTGGGGATAGAATCCAGAGGAAAACAGTGACTAAGGCTTATTAGCAATGCTTCAGAGAGACCATTTGAGGTTTAAATTTTCTGCAGAACAAAGGTACAGTCTTTAAAGTATAAACCCCTCTTTACACTTTTCATATTTTTCTCAATTTCCTTTCTCAGTTTTTTTTTTTCCCTAGATGTGCCTCGGCTGCTCATACGTTAAATAATGGAGCTCCTTAACATTTTGGTTTCAAATTTCACCTCTTCTCTTTCTGCCTGCTCTTGTTGTATGATTCCCCCCACCCCCCATGTTTAAATTTGGGTTGGGGGCACATAGCTTGGTGGCAGAACATTTGCCCAGCACATGGCTCCCAGAAGCACCCTGCAACACAACAAAAAAAAGTGTATTTCCTAATACTGTGTTTCCAAATGGATGACCATGGGTACTACCCATCAAACACAAAGTCCCACTCTTGACTCCTAAAGCCAACCCTCGTCTACACAGGTAAAAAGGCCACCTGAGGATGCAGTCAGGGACCGGAGCATTTTCTCTACAAAGCAAGATCGCCAAGGATTGTGACAACTATCAGAAACAAGGAGAAAGGAAGATGCTTCTTTCTTAAAACTTCCAGAAGGAACCAACCACGTCCCCACCTTAATTTTGGACTTTTGAGCTCCTGAGCTGTGACAAAATAAATTCCGCTCAGAGAGAATATAAATCCACTGTATTTATGACTTGTGGCTGTAGTCCTAGGACACTCCTCAAAGGAACACCTAATATTTTAGATAAGCCCCACTGAGCACTTACTACACGCTAGGTAAAATTCTAACCACTTCACACGTATTTCATTCACCTGCTCACGAGAAACCAATAAGCTGGAAAATATTATTATCCCCCTTGTAGAGATGAGTAAGCCAAGGCACAAAGTGGTTAGATGACTTGCCAAGGATTTGGAGCTATGGAGTAGGAGAACCAGGCATTGAACCGTCAATCTGAACTGAAAAAGGAAGTTCCTGCCTGAAAGAAGAGAATGAGTGGGGTGGTAGATGTTGGTTGAAGTGAGAATAACTGATGCTCGGGCCCCTGAAGAAGTAAAAGGATGTGGTGGTGGGGTCTAGTTTCTTGCTACTCAAACTAGCAGCAGCAGAAGTTGCAGCTACAGCAGCATCTGGCAGATGGTCAGATGTGCAGAATGTCAGGCCCCAGCCCAGGCTTTCTGAAGTCAGAGTCCCCACTTCGACAAAACCCTCATGGCACTGGTGTGCACATGATAGCCTGAGATAGATATATTGGTTGGTCTAAGAAAAAGAGAGGAAGGAGTATTTCATGGTGAAGGTTGAGAGGCACTTGTTGGCACGAGATTTCATTTCTCTTCAGCATTGTGACAAAGGCCACTTCACTATTTCCTCTCGGCCCCATCTTCCCACCACTGAGTTGGACACTTGGACCCACCACCTGAATGGCATCGTGATTCACCTTAACTCCGTGAATTTTGACTTATCTAACCTCACTTCTCAATCCTTTCCACACATGTCAACACCATTCTAGGACTAAGAGGGTTCCTGGAATGTGTGATTTCCAGTGCTAAATCTGGAAAATTTCATGTAAATCAGGCAGAGTTGCTCAGTGTTTGACTATGTCAGGTCACAGGCTGCTCGTCGTAAGTCACATCCCACTACACACAGCCAGATGGAGGTGGACTTCAGAAAGTTCGGTAGCACTTACGCTCATACGAACAGAGGGGAGGAAAAGTCCACAAGCGATTTGTGTTCAGAAGTAATATGAGGTACGATCAAAATATACAGTGAACACTTGAAAACAATCATTGCAGTAAAAGACGTGCCACCATTAACACCTATCGAAACACACTGTCTTGCTTTGAACACACTTATTCCATTGTACTTAATACTTTCTGAAGCAGTTCATATCTTTTTGAAGCATGATTAAAAAAATACAGAGAGAGCAAATGCTGATGCTGAGTGCCACCCAGGAGAAAAATTTGATTCAGAAAAGTCACTGTGTTCTTCTAGTCACCTTATTCACCAGATTTGACACTGTGAAACGCTGGCTCTTATCCGAAGTCAAAAATCACAGAGAGATGTAAATACTTTAATTCAAGACATTGAGGCAGCCACCATCACAGCACAACTAAAGACATAAAAGCTGACTCCCGTAACTGTTCCAGAAAGTGTTAAGAATAATGGGATTGAGTGTATTTATAGGAGAGTATGTTGAGTGGAATTAATGACAATTAATGTTTTTACTGTAATATTTTTAAAAAGTAAATATTCACATTTATCCTGTCTTGTATTTAAATATTTAATAAACAGATTAGTCTAGACCAATCAGGATCTAGATTGAGTCAAGCTGAGAACGAGAATTGCACAGGCAAGACCATAATTTTTAGTAAAGTAAGAAAAATCCTGATAAATGACTGGGGTTAGTGGGGATGCTTTAAAGACTGGAAAATAGTACAATATTTAAGGAGTCAGTGCAGGTATGCTAGTAAAAAGCAGCTGAACATTAGCCTTGGTTGTGCCCACGGGGCTTCCATGAAGACAGCTGACAACAGTAAGGGGGGAAGACTGCTGGCTTCCCTGGCTGGTGTGTGATGCTCACGGGGGTTTAGACATGCCACTAGATCTCAGCGAGGCAGTGGGGACAAGCTGGGCACAAGCACAGGGCTGAGATGTGAAATCAGCCAGAGGACAGGTTTTTAAGGTTGAGGCAAGAGAGCAGAGCTGTAAAATACTACACAGGTGTTGTCCTGAACAGCCAGGTGTTGGATGGACAAGGTAATTTTCATTCAGGGTAGAAGAGTACAGGTCCACCAAGGCTAGGACCGGAGAGGAGCTACAGGATGTGTCTGTGTACTTTACCCTGAGGTCCCACATGCCGTACTGTCCCCTCCTCTCGCAAGAGGCCACTGCGGCAACGGGAGGTGAGAAGAGGAAGCTGGTGGTGGTGCAATCTGAAACATTGAATTTTTTTTTTTACAGGTACCGGCCAAGTCTTACAACAATGCAATTCAACTATGATAGATAATGCTTAACTTACTCAAACAGTTTGATTTAATGATCTGAATTAGAATAAAGAATTTAAAAAAGAATCTAGGTAGAGGAGCTTTGTGAAAAAGTCTGAATTAATTTTAAAAAAATTGTAGTGTGTGTGTGTATGCATGTGTGTATCTATTTCCAGAGCCAAACTGTAGGAATAGGAAACACCATGCCGAGAAAGTTGATTTATTTACAAATTTACAAAACTTGAATGATAAAGAAGGTCAATGTGCCAGCATTTTGGTATTGGCAGTTTGTAACTTCAGTATCTTTAGTGTCAATTTTTCCTTACTGACACGAAAAAAAAAAACCCAGAAAAACAAATCGAAATTCTTCAAAATCTGGCACAGTACTAATTATCTCCCTGCCAAAATGTCAGATAAGAAATTGAAACCAGACACTTGGAAGTCAGGCCTGTGCTTCTGTTGTAGGAGCGCAAGTGCTTCTGTACGATCTTTTTTACTCCCCCAAGTACATAAGAGAGACAATTTTCTAAAAGAGCATCATTGCACACAACGTTTGTCCAAATAAATCTGCAAGTAGATAATGAGAACTCAAGTAATGAGGATAATAAAGCAGTGTAGGCAGATCTTAAGAGCAAATCCCACAGATTCTACGCCACGACTTATTTTAGCTGAGTATGAGTCTGTTGCTTGGGAGGCTACCCCTGCCTCACTCATGCAGCGCAGAGAGAACAGGAGCTAGCATATTGCCCGCCACCAAAAAGCGGTGTCTTTTTATACAAGAACCAGAAAATAGACCAGTGTGTGGAGCACAGACAAAGCTGCTATTTAAACCCAAGTTCCCGTCTGTCTCTAATCTGTCCTAGCTAAGAATGAGGAAACCAGTCTAAAAAGGACAGAGAGTAGGAGAAATGGGGGGGGGGGGGGGGAAGAAACTCTACTCACAAGCTAACTTCAAGTTTAAAAACCCCTCCTCTGTAAGTTGCACACACTCTAAAAGTTCTGTGTTTGCTCCAGATCCTAGGCCAATGCAAGAGATGGGTGGTTTTTGTCTAATTTCCGGGTGCTTCCTACAAGGCAATGACATGTGCAGCTTCTGCCCCAAGTGAGAACTTACTAGAAATCCAAGTTCTACCCTGCTTAAATGATCAGCATCCCTAGTGGGTGGTGATGGCAGCTAGGATTCTGTTTCTTGCCATTTTCTCTACTGGGTTCAACATCACTAAAGTTTGAGAGCTTTTGTCTTAAAGACAGCAATGATCTAAGGACAAAGGGCCTCAGAGCAGAAGTAGAAGGCGCCGGGCTGATGATGGTATCCAGTTATGCCTGAGGCCACCTTGTCAGATGCCAACTCCAAGGAGAGACAGAGGGTGTCAGAGAGGCTAACATGCAATGGCATGGAAAGCCGAGCCATGCTCAGCGATTTTCAGGGTACAGGGAGTTGGAGAATCTTGCCCTAGGCTGCACAGCCGTGTCAAAGGGAAACGAGATCCTGGGTCTTCTGACCTCATGCTATGTTTTCTGCATCAGGAACTTTCTGTTTGTGGGGCGTCAGAGGGAGGATGGGTGGAGACCAGAGACTGTTGAAACAGAACAGATTTTAGCAAGTTACTACACATGACCGAGTCTTGTTTATTTAAGCATACCTTTTGAGAGATAATCTTTAGGTCATCTTCTAATTATAAAACTCCAGTTATGTTAGAGCTAACAGAGCCTAAAATAATGGCTAGAACAAGATTAATAATATCATAACAATTAAATGACCAGGTGGAGACTATGGAATGCCAAGGGAACAGACTCCTTGTAGATTAGTTCCTGTCCTGAGGAGATGTTTGAGACAAAAATTCTGCCCTGAGAATGACAACTGGTGTGTGGCTTAAATGACTTAGTGATCTTGCACATCAAGAGGAAGGAAGATCTTTAAGTAAGCTGAATATTAAACAGTGTTTTATCTGTCTAGGTCTGCTGTTTGATTTTGACACCAGATACGTACTTCACATCAGAAAGCCCATGACAACAATCTGAGATGCAGGGAAAGAACAAAGGGTTGGAAACAGCCTGGAGGTACCCATCTCCAGAGCTGAGTCAGGGACCAGTTCTGTGGAGATTGTTCTGAAACTGTGGGGCCTTACCCAAGAGCTCTCAGGTCAGGCCAGGGGGCTCGCCACGGTTTGGTTCTACAGTTTCCCATAAAAGCCTCATGTACTTGGAGGTAGTGAGATTAAATGTGGATAAACGTGTGTTACTAGCAGGTGAGGCCTGGTTGGAAAGGATGGATGCTTGGGATTTGACCTGAAAAGATGGTGTCAACTTTTAAGACTGTAGGGGGAACCCAGAGTAGAGTTTTCAGGTGTTTGTAATTGAGTCGAGGGCCAAAAAGTGAGGGTGAGACACCCACCATGGGCAGTGGGGGGCCCACTTGGTAACCTGAACTAAGGAAAGAAAGGAAAGAGAAACATTATTGGAGCTTCTTCCTGGGAAAGCTCTGGCCTTGCCTGAGTGTTCCGACGTTGGCTTCCTTCCTGATTGACTTGTTTCTACCTGTGGTGGGATGGGCAGCTCCCTAGCCTCTGGCACACTCCCTCTGTTGCCAGCTGCCTATGAATGGACTATGTGAAACCTTTGGAAACTGTGAGCTAAATTAAATCTTTCCTCCTCGAAATTGTGCATGTTGGATGTTCTGTTACTGCATCAAATAAGTAACTAATCCCAGACGTCTACTGGTCTACTGGAATATGGTGTAAACATGGCTGTTGATTCTTTCCCTTCTTGTATCCACACCTGTTGGCCATGTGACCGCCTTTTCTCCTGTCAAGAGGGAGATCCTATTCCTCTCGTCCCTTGAACCTGGGCTTGGCCAACTGGTGTGACTTTAGCAAAAATGACATAAGCAGAAAGCACAGAAAGGCTTGTGCATCTGTGCAGGGGCTTTGCCTTTCGTGCTCCTCTCGGGAATTGTGCCACCAGCCCTATAGGAAGAAGCCAGGGCTACTCAATTAGGAGACGAGGGACCGACCGGTTATCCTCTGCTGTGACCCAGCCAACAGTCAAGCAAGTGAGGAGACCCATTAGCTGCAGGCTGGTCATAAGCGCCAGGAGACCAGTGGTTGCCTTAAGGGGCACAGTCCAGTTATCCTGGCTGAGGTCAGCCTAAAATGCTGACCCATAGATTTGAGATCGAAGAAAGGGTCTTGTTTTGCTCTACTGAGCCTTGATTGGTTTAATTCTAATTGATGCATATTCCTGGATCACTCGTTGAAAAAAAATAGATAAATAATGCAGAAAGCAGGGCTTAAGAGTGCCCATTAGGGGATGGAGGAATAGCCCAGTGGGTAAAGCATTTGCCATTCAAGCAAAATTCCCTAAGTTCAATTCCCCAGCACCACATAACGCTGGGCATGCGTGATGCATGCCTGCAATCCCAGGCCCTGGGAATCTGACGCAAGAAGACCATCCTCAGTCCAAGGCCAGCCTGGGCTACAGCAGTGAGTTCAGGACAAGTCTTGGATACAGAGGGAGACCCTGTCTCAATAAAAGAAAAAAAGAAAAATATAAACATCCTGCCTATTAATCATAATACCAAGTTTTTATGTTGTATATAAATATCTTCAGAAATACGAGGAAAATAGGTAACAGGATTATGAGCAATCTTCAATTTATACTACACTTTTCTGAATTTACATAATTTAATGCAATAAAATTTACAATCATTTTAGAACAAAATTAGAAGAGCCAAAGCGTCTGAGTAGTTTCTTCTTTTTGTCCTCTTCTCGTTCCTGGGCAGTTGTGATGTTGCAACATCATTTTCCATACAGCTACTGTTATTGGATTATAAAAGACAGGTACATCAAAGAGTGGCTGCCTCCATTTATCCTAGGATGGCTACCTCAGGTGGGAGTTTCTGGAAGGCTGAAAGGGTCTAAATAAGGCAAGTCCAAAACCCTTCCACCCAGCAAAGCCTTCCACGGAATGTTACTATATTATGTCATAGGCTGGTGTTCAGACTGTGCCCTGGTGTGGTGGCTGGCCTTTAACAAATTCCATGCTCAGATTGCAGGGGTGATACATGCAGAAGTCCATTCCTGGACATGTGCTGCTGTGTAAATATCTTCTACCGGTCCTTCTGAATTTGTTCTCCTTTCTCTGAGCATTGAGGGCCAACATGCATTGACTACATTGCTGGCTTCTGGCTGGGTTGAGTCCATGGGGAACATCGGTAGGAAGAAAAAGGAGCAGAACAAGTGAAACTGGGATACTTATTTCCCCCAGCTCCAGCCTACAGGTCCACTGGACTCTGGCCTCCAGGAAAGAGCAGACGTCTTGCCAGGTAGCCCAGAACATGACGACAACCTCTGTTTCCAGATTCCCATTGCTAGTTGCTCCTTACCTGTTGGAGCATGGGGTAGTAAGGATAAAATTCCAATTTAGAGTGCTGCACTCATCCTGTCACCATGTTCCATATGATTTTTCTGCATTTGCCTGCAATTCTATAAATTATCTCTTTAACATACTCTTGAATGATCCACATGCAGCAGTTCTTCTGTGTCTTGAAGGGATTCTGGCACATACTGTAGACGCACACATTTGCATAAAGAGGTAGAAACATCCCAGGAAAAGCCAGCTCTTCTCCTTCCTCCAAAATAGAAACGTGGCATAAAAAGAATTTTCTAGAGTCGCCATTACTTCCTACGCTCATTGTCAAATTGTCCATCAAATTCAGGTCACAGGTGATTCTGACTAACAGGGTGACACAGAGATGGGAAGGCAATTTCCTTTTTGTAAGCCTTCTGGGAAGTGCAGTGAGTAACTTCTGACTAAGAAAGATTAGAATCATGAGAAAGGGTTCAGAAAAGAACAAAGCCTGACAAATGGAATGACGAAGTAAACCGGGGAGGCATCTGACACGGAAATCTTACCCGGCCATCACTGGTCAGGAGGATGGAGTCACTCTTGATGTCCCTGTGAATCACTCCTTGGTTGTGAAGGTAGGAAAGGGCTTTCAGAACCGACAGACAGACGGTAGCTATCTGTTCTTCATTCATTCTAAAGAGTAAATGACATTTAAGGAAAAAGACAGGTTAAGAACACCTTTCTCTGGTGCTCGAGGGCTCTGGGGAACTTTCCCATGCTAGTTCGTAACTGGGATGTCTGGAGGCAAGGGAAGAAAGGCCCTGGGATAGGACTCCCAGAAGATAAAGCTTGGTGGGAGAGGATGGCAGAGGCCCAACATAAGTCAAAGGGGAGAGATGCCTGCTTGTCAGCTTTTGGGTCAGTAGCGCAGATGTGTCTGTGTGAGCTCTTGCACAGAATCCCTTAGGCCAAACTGTTCTAAAGCAGACTGAGGAGCTTCTCTGTCTGCGAGTGTGCCTTCTGCCAATGAACTTGGTCCTTCACCTCCTCCTCTCTTCCTCAGGTACCTGAGGAGTGTCAGCACATAGAAATGGCAAGGCAATGCCAAAGAACAAAACTCAGCTTTAGAACTTCATGTAGGTGGCGGTGAGCTCTATTTTCTGTACCTGAAACTTCATTTTTAGTAGTTTGCAATTTTAAATCATGGAAAGGAGGTGGCTGCGCATGGAGCTTAGTAGGTAGGATACAAGTTTAGTAACTATAAGATCTCAAGCCAGAACCACAGAAAAGAATAAGACAAGAAATAAATAGGCGTTGATCATCTTCTGAGGTCACGGATGAATGTTAATTGGGAGAATGGGCTATCTCTGCACAATATTGTAGTGGGAACACTGGAATATAGAGGAGAAAAAAAGTAGTGTTCCTTGACTCTAAAGTTCTTACAATACCCACTAAGGCCACATGCTGGAAAAGAGTAATACACACCCTGAATTATCTGAATCATGAAGGAACTTACCGGGTATGGGTAACGATGTCTGTCAAGGCACCACCTTCTAGAAACTCCATGACCACCCAGAGCTCATCACCAACAAGGTAGCTGTTGTACATGTCAACCACATGGTCATGGTGGTAATCCCGCATGATCACGACCTGTATGCATGACAAAGAGAATTTTTGACTTGTAATGGTGCAGTTCGGTGGTTTGTTCTCGTGTGAGAGTACACCTACACAGTAAATACAACTTCCTGGGAGGTATTGATTATGGGGGAATCGATTCAGGAATCTACTATTGACAAAAGGCATCAAGGGAAGGGGGGTAGAGATAAAAGGAATCAATTTAGTGCATTTGTAAGAAAACGCAGTCAACCAAACATTGGGAAGACACACACACACACACACACACACACACACACACACACAGAGAGAGAGAGAGAGAGAGAGAGAGAGAGAGAGAGAGAGAGAGAGAGAGAGAGAAATGAAAATATACAAAGCACGGTCAAGTTTCACATTGAAAGAGAGAGTTGAGTTGACTAATCTAGAGGGATGTGAGCCTTGAGGGCTTCCTTTTGATCACACTGCCCATACACCACTGCAGGGCAGCCTAATGAAGAGTCATCAACTCTGAATGGTAAATAAGTCTCATAAGTGAATGAAGCCAGTTGTTATTAGCAGTAGGACCACAAGAGACCAAATTAACTTCTCTTTGGGAAGAGGTACAGGTTGAATTTGAGAAAGATTTAGTCTGACTACCAATCATATAATGGGAAGGCAAATTGAGACATGATGTGTGAGTGTAAGAAGGTTAATTTGAACCTACTTGTTGGAAAGAGGTTCCAGGAGGTGTTGCTCCTTGGTGGCTGCCTCCATCTATTTTTTCAGAGTCAATGTTAAACTATAAACTCTAGGGTTTCTATTTCACATCATATTCTGTCTATTCTGGCAGTGTGGAATGCAATTAAATTCTGGAAATCAGAAATAGTGGACAAAGAAGACGTTCAAGACCACCCACTTGGAGCCAGGGAGCAGGCCTAAGGAAAGGGCGGGTATGGTGGAGTCCGCTGGGGGCGCACTTGGGTTTCAATGAAAAAGGTTAAACTTGATAGCAGAGAACACTCACAGCGCTTAGGGACCAAACAGCTTCTGCAAATTTTTGAGAAAATAAAAATGCCCACTAGAAAGTCAAAGGGTTCAAGCAGACATAGTTTGTGCCAGGAATTAGGAGATGTGGATTGTACACCCTTTGATGGAGACAGATGTATTGTCCAACGGTGATATCCCCAACCTGATATCGTTAGAACTTTGATTCCTCTTTTATAAAAACTCACCTTTCTTCTCAATGTTCTCATAAAATTATTAAAGGTGTGTGACCCCAAAATGATTGTAATTCCTGACAGACAGAGTTACTCGTGTTTTCCTACTTACTTCAGAGTTCTTATGCGCTAAGTAAGTTGAAAAGATAAGCGAGAAAGTGAGAAAATATGTACAAAAGGTTCCAGAGGCTAGCAAGGACTCTTACAAACCGAAAAGGCAAGGTCTATTATCCTAATTGAAAACGGGCAAAGGCACTGCTGAAGTCCGCTTCTGTGAGTACATTATTGCGTTTGCCTTGATGTCCTAAATTGAGTCAAAATATTTACAGGAATTTCTGCCAAAGATACGATGGCATGTCCTCATGTATTTTGTTCATTGGAATGGTCACCATGTGACTCTGAGCTCTTCCACAAAGTCAAAATGACACGAAGGTAGATGTTTTGAGCTAACTCATGACTTTGAGGTGGTTTTGACAGTAAGTTACAACATACACCAAAGAGGACTTCTGGAACTGCTTCCGAAAGTGGTAGGAATAATGGGGTAAGCGTGTGAAAGTGACGGGGAGTATTTTTATGGGGACTAATTGTTTTTCTGTAATAGTAAAATACTTCGAGCATTCACTGTATTTGATGACACACACACACACATACTCTCTTTGAAAAGGGAAGTAAAAATGACCTCAATGAGCAGAGACGGTCCTAACCCACAGCCTACCTCATTGAACAGCAGCTCTCGCCTTTGTTGCTTCCGCAGGTCCATTTTCTTCACTGCCACCTGTTTCCCTGTGTGTTTCTCGGTCGCAATGCACACAATGCCTGTTGACCCTTCTCCGATTTTGATGAAGTTATCTAAGTATTCCCTGGGGTCTCCTGGGCTGACCACGAGCTGCAAGGCAGCCCGGAACTGTTCATGGGACACCCTAGAGGGCTGCTGGTCTGAGGAGGAGCCCCAGCTGGGTGGGGGGTAGGTGCTGGATGAGATGCTGAGAGAACTCAGGTAGGAGGCGGTGGAGATGTACTGAGAACTGGTCTGCAGGGAAGGGTGGTGGTACAGGGTGGCTTTGTGGTACCCAGAAGAATACTGGCTGCTTGAGGAATAGCCTGCTTTGCTCTGACTTTGAGGTAGTTTGGCGGGGCCTCTGGGGTAGGTGTCGGACCCTGACAGTGGAGGACTGAAGACCATCTGTGCCCGATCGTAATCCACCTGAGAAGACAGACAGAGAGGGAGAAGAGTTACGTGCTAGACCTGAATCTGAAGCCGACAGCTGGCAGGATTATCAGGAACAGACGATCAAAAGATGCATCCAGGGCACCTGCAGGAATGGCTCCACCTAGGGACGAGCCTCTCCACCTGGGTGCCCCAAAGGGGAGTTTTAACTCAGGTGTCTTTTACGCAAGACCTTATTGCTACCAAAGCCCTACTTTCTTATTTAGGAATCAAAGACACATTCCGTCGATAAAGGGCAGTGATCTTCAGTCAGTATCTGGGAGATGAATTTCAGGAAACTTCTCCACGCTTTTTTCACATACTTGAAGGTATTATGTACCATTCCCACATATAATAACATGACATATGTATCTGCAAACATGGCTCCCAGTATAATAGCTTTTGTTTTGATGCAGACCATAAAGCAAACAAAAGAAACAAAATGATGGCTACTTAGAAAGTATCCAAAAGGGATTAACGAGTTAAACCATTGGCCCCTGCTTAAGACAGGGCCCTAAGAATTCAACATTAGAATATCTGGGATTTTTGCTGGAACGACATTAACCTAATGCTCTAGTCTTTCCATTCACCCAAGGGATCTAGACAAGATGCAAGATTATATCAACTTGTCACACATAGCTATTTAAAGTCAACAAAAATTAAATAAAATTGCACAGTCAATTTTAATTTTAGTCATACCAGCCACATTTTTTGACACTCAGCAGCTAACCCATAAGATAGCACTCATAGAGAACCTTCCCACCAGTGCAGAAAGGTCTACCAGATAGTATTATTCTAGAAAAAAATGAGTGTTCCCACTAGAAGATTCATTAACTTACTCTACAAACTCAAATTTAAGCAACTGTTATATGCTAGGCACTCTTTGAGGGACCAAGGGGCAATTAGGACCCAAAGCAGATGGTATCTCTGCCCTCATGGATCTTATATTTTAGAGATGACAAATGACAGACTAGACAAGCAATAAATATAAAAATATGGTCTAGTAATAAGTGATATGAAGAAAAATAAAGCAGACTGAGGAGGAAGTAGTGACAGGAGCTAGCTTGGAAGTCTCGGAAGGCCTCCTGAAGAAGGCGCCAGCTGGGCAAAGGACAAAATTTGATGTCTTGAGAAGAGACTTTGGAGGCAAGAGTAGAAACAGGGACATAATGGAGCTTACTGCAGTCATGTCCCCCGAGGTTAGGGTGGCTACTGTAGAGGGGTGAGAAATGGTGGAATCCAAGCCAGAGCTTGGAGATAAGAGGATTTGCTGGTGGGTTGGATGAGAAGTCAAGAGAAGGAGATGAAAGACAGCCCAGGATTATGGCCCAGGCAACGGGGTACTTAATGAGAGGAAGAATCTACGGGCAGACATGGTCTTGTGGAGTGTGTAATTAGCTTTTGATGTGGCTCCCAACGTACCCTGACTCCCACCTTTTCCTCTTATACACTCCCCTCCCACATCGTATCAGGGTTGATCTGAGTGACTGAAGAGCATCAAAGAAATGACAGAATTGTCTGTCTGTCCTAGCTGCAGAGGAGACATAGTTAGACATATTTAGTCCTGACTCTGGCTTTAGTCAAATCACTTAGTTTCTCTGAGCCTCACTTTCTGCATCTGTAAAATGGAATAAAAATAACACCTACTTCCTTAGATCATAAAGCAAACTATATTCATAGGATTGAATGCACGTCAAAGGGTTCCAACAGTGATTGACCAATAAATGTCAGGTAGCATCATTGCTATATAAAATGCTTAGCACAACAGTGGGAATGCAAAAGAAAATAAATCATATCTGTACATTAATAATACCGGTTAGCATTATTCAGTTAGAAGCGCAATATCTGGCCATATACATTTCAATAGATATACAATATTTGGACATACACATTTCTGCACATCAATCCTCAAAAAAATCAAAGAAGTTACCTTTAACTGTAATACATTGGACAATTAAAATATCAGATTTGAAAGCAGGCTGAATTTTTCTGAAGCCACTGCTCCTGCACTCCACGGGGGAAACGTGTGTGGACACACACAGAATGGGGTTGTGAGGGGGCATGTGCAGTGTGAATGGGACAGCTGGACTCTACCTAGGAGTTGGGATCCAAATTGGCCAAGTCTAGCTTAGCAGCAAGGCCAGGATGTGAGGAGAGAGTTCTTCCACTTTCGTTTTTGAAAGTGTGTCCTGGGAGCCACTACGTGCCATCAACTTCCTGTGCCTTTCTTGGAGGCTTTGCTGCTACACTTTAAACAAAATTGAATCCGTTCCCTGCAAAGCCTGTATAACTGATCCCTGAAGGTATAAGACAAATAAGGGATTGGGGTCCTGTAGGAATCGCCGGCACGCTCCACACCACATGAGGCATTTCACGCCTGTGTCGCCTGCTTGCCAGCAGCACCATGAGGGGCTACGCTTAACAACCAGCTGGTGGCATAAAGAGGAGGCTGCCTGCCTGCAAGAAGGGAGCAATTTCCTGTTCCCGATGGAAGACAGCATTATTTGCGGGGAGCTAAACCTCGAAATTAGGTCTTCCAGGCAGAAAGGTGTAATTGTCTTTCATGGCTGCTGGGAAGAGCGCAGGTCTTAAAAAAAAAGCAATGAGGAGCAATTGCTGCCTCAAGAGATAATTTTTAGAACCACACTGAGGTTACTCACAGGGGAATTAACCGCTGCTCTCAGGAGAGAGAGAAAGAGAAGGCCTAGTCTCTTCTTTGGAGCTTCCGTCATTCAAGGGGAAGTCAGCAGGCAAAGAGCAAATTTTGGGAAGGAGGACTGCATGGTGACCCCCTGTGGGGGCCACGCCCCCCCCACATTACTGTCTTCTTCTGGGCCCTAACCAGCTGCAGTTCCGTGGCAGTGCATGAACTGCGACAGGCCTCACTCTGAGAGTCAAGTAAAGAGCACTGTTTGGCCATTTTGTTGTGGGCCAAACTGAGGCTCAGGGAGGCAGAGCTTTCTCCGAGCAATCCAGGATGAAAGGCCCCATTCCTTCAAGGAGATTGCACACATCCAGTTCTACTGAGGGCTGCCCTCAGCTCCCAGTGAAAGGCTTCTTGGTCCTCCTGCTCGGGACACTAGCCCACACACTGGCTTTCCTGCCTTCCTTGACATGTCTACTCATAGATGCCATTTGCTCAGCCTTTATAATAAAGACTGGGCACTTTCTTCTCACTAAAACGCACAGTTGTTTTCTTGAGATTCCGAGTGGGGGCCTTTCCACTAGGTGACTGCCTTATTAGAAGGCTATCTTTGCAGAAGTAATCAATAGTGATTTAGTGATGATCCTTAGTATTTGTTGAGCACGGTCCAAGCCAAACATTGTCCTAAGCACTTTATATACATTATTGCATTCAATCCTCAAGTAAGATAAAAGGCCCCATAATTGTTCGATTTTTATCAATATGAGAACCAAGATTCAGTAGGTTGAAGTCATCCAAAGGCCCTGAGGCGAATAAGAAAGTAAAAAGGCGATTAAAATCCAGACTTGTACAAGTACACAGAAAAAGGCCTCAGTGGTAAGATGGTGACAGGGCCCAGACAGATGCAGTCAGTAGGAGAGGCAACCACCAGATAAAGCCTCTTTGGGATGTTTCAGCTGAGACCCAGATGTCTGAGCAGCCTGGAGCAAGAGGCAAGAACTGGACCAGAAATGATGGATGGTAAGCCCAAGGGAGAAGGACGGAAGAAAAATTAAGGTTTTTTTTTTTCTTAATAGTCTTGACTTAGAGAAATCAGCTTCAAATATATTGAACAAAAAGCATCTCAGAACAATGAGTTGATCACTACTGTACATAATTCACCGTGCTCTCTTTTGTTTTGGTCAAAGTGGACCTTCCTAATTCAGTTAATATCCACACTTTCCATTCTGTGTTTCTTTGGGAAGTCTGTTTTCATTCTGTCTTAAATGTCTATATCTATCTCAGCGTCCTACTATTACTGTCTTTTCCATGCTTGCCTATGTTTGGAAGAGGGTGAAACACAAACACGGATTTGTCTTTGCACACCATTACCCACACATTTGCTCATGTGCGGGGAAAGATGTACAGAAGAGTCCAGCTTGGACTTTGAGACCTTTTTACAACCTGACTCCCAAGTATTTTCCGGAAGGAAGCAGGGCAGGCACAGAGATCCTGTGAGTCGGGGGCAGTCTATTATTAGTAAAATCACAGCACCATGGAACTGGACCAGCAAAAGAGCGCACTACACATCTCCCATTATCTGTGCTCCAAACCGTTCCCAGCAGATTCATGTGTGCAGCTTGCCCTTACACAGCTTCTGCCAGGTCACAGGATGCTGTTCAGGGGTACAAAGCTGCTATGTAGGTGAGAAAGCAGCAGAGATGCCATATAGACACTCCCCCCGTAGCTCTGGAGAGAAGAGTCTGGCGCTTTTGTGAACAAGGAACTCCTTAGGAAGGAAGCCAAGGTCTGTGTTCTCTAAGGGGCTGGCGTTTCCATATGGCAGGATGTAAGGAGAAAAGACTTGGTGGATTGTTTTGCAAATTATCACCCCCATGGCTGACAAACTGCTTAGTTGCAGTGTTTAGAGGCCCTTGATGGTCACCGAAAATTGGATACATTTTGAGAAGAAATTCTTTTTACGTGAATCTTTAAATAACAACAAAAACTCTGACAGAATGAATGAGCACTCAATTGTCCCTCGTTTTTGAGGTGGTTAATAGCATACATTGGTGTTTAGTTTCCTTACTTTGGATATAACATATAAATTAATGTTTTAAAGAAAGGTGCTTTTACATGGCTCTGTTCAAAACATAAAGTGGAGAAAATAAAAAGGCTTTATTGTATGGAAACAAATAATTCCCAGGTAACAGTTCAGCCAGGCTTCCCTTCCACATGGAGTGCAACATCTCCAAGGATAGGGTCAGACACAGGCTCGTGATGTATCAAAATTATAAATAATTATAGCAATGAATTCATTTAATCAATCAATTTCAGCAGCAGTGTGCCGGGGGAGGACGGGATATAAAACTCCACACCGCTATCAATTGCTCCGATTACAGCTGGCTGTCAGCCAGAATTCCCCTGATTCATGTTAGTTAAATGCACATTAATCTGAATTTGGCAGTGTAATCAAAGACCTAACTGAACTGTGAAATTGAATTCTGCAGTAGAACATCATTTGACCATTTTATGCCAAGGCTGGAAAAAGGCCTTGGTGAAAGGAGGGCGGGCGAGAGAAAGAGAGAGAGAGAGAGAGAGAGAGAGAGAGAGAGAGAGAGAGAGAGAGAGAGAGAGAGAGAGAACCTTGCTGCAGTATCTAGGTGTCACCATGGCCACCTCGGCCTTTGGTACCAATGGCATCGCTGGCCTGGGGTGTGTGGAGTGGTTGCAGTGTGAGTCTGTGGCCACAGAATTGGGACTGTGGGATGTTCCGTGAAGGACAGTGCGTAGCAGGGGATGGGAGGCAGCTGCTTCCAGAGCTTGGTGTAATGCTCCACTACACCTTTACGGAGCACAATAAAACAAAGCGATGGCTCCTCTTTCTGAAAGGAAAAGCCAGACCCGGTGCTGTTTGCTCCCCATAAATCAAATGTGGGATAAAGGCATATCAGGGCCTTTATTATCCAAACATGGAGAGGACATCTTAAATTGTCCTGATTTGATTCAAAGAAAAATGTGAGAGTGATCCTAGTGGCACCTAAAAAAATTAAATTGTCAGCTTGGCATAGTACCACATGCCTGCAACATCAGCACTCTGAGAGGTTGAGGCAGGAGGATTCCAAGACCCAACCAATATGGGAAATTTAGTGACTTAGCAAGACCCCATCTCAAAAAAAAAAAAAGAAGGCTGAGGATGCAGGTGGGTTCAAAATATGGTAGTGGAAACAAACACACATCAAGATGTTTCCTTAAGGTACAATGCAGGGGGCCTGAGACATAGGGAAAGTTCTGGATAATTACACACACTTGCTAATTTGCAAGTTGCGTGTAGCAGAATGCTGCTTTCCATGGCGGGTGTTCTGCAGGGCTTCTCCCACAGCCATTAGGGCACACAACATTTATCTTCTGACTCTGAGTTTGAAGAACCGTATACTCCTCTGCCTTACAAAATATATGGCAAATGCACACAAAGAGAACAGACAAAGCAGTTTGTGTTCTCTGCAGATAGGCAAAGCCTACCACTATAAAGAAATGAATAAATATGGACAGCAGGCTCAGGTATTATGGGCATTTCAGGCCCTTCCACCACCTCTAAATTGACATGTCCACCGATTCGCATGCTACTCCAGAGTCAAAGAATGCCTTGCCTGCTGAAGGGCCGCATGATAGGGCATTGTCGCTCTGAACCAGAAGCTATCACTGTCTACAGCTGTTCAGAGTGACTCTGTGCCTAGGGGGATGGGATATTTGCACCAGGATTTTGTGGAAACGTGTGAAGACCTTCAAGAAAGCTGGTAATGGGAAAACCTTCTCATAGAGACCACAATGCACTAGACTGTGAACCACAGGAGCAAGTATGGGAAGACGGGTCCATTCATACGCTAAGGTCTCCATCAGAAGAGTCCACGAACTTTAACGCAACTCCTAAGGGCACCAACATTTATGAAAAGAAAACACAACCCTTCTACACTACTTACCCATTGTTAACAGTAAGCGATTAGGTGATTTCCTTTTCATCTCTCCTTTTCTCGGACCCTTGGGGCAGCCCAATAGCTGCTTCGTCATTTCACAATGTACCAGGCCCTTAATGGGTTTCTGAAAGATATTCTGCTGGGATCCTCAGTGGAAGAGGAGCTCTTTTGTTTCTGGAGCTGTGAGTGAGTCAGGGGATGCCGCTTGCCCCAAGGGACAGTGAGTCACTAAGCTATTAACACAGGAACACCGAGCGCATTAATTCCAGTGCTTTTTTTCTTCCGGAGAAAGCAAAATGATACCTGAACAATACTGGTAACTGAGAAGGAAGATCTGGGGAATGGTGATATCCTCTGGTTTGCATCCATTACTTTTCACTAAATCCCTTACTGTCACCTGTTTGGACACCTAGGGACACAGCACTGGGCAGAGAAGATGGTGGGGAGAACTGAAGGGGTTGGCTGGAGATTGCCAGTCAGGTTAGTCATCTTGATGGGATCAAGAGACTTCTGGAGTGGTAAATGGGTTGCAGAAGTGCTACGCTGAACTCTGTTTATGGTTGAATATGCTTTAGAAGATGGGCGCTGTTAGAGGAGATGCGTCACTGGGGATATGCCCTTGGGGGCCACTTGTCCCTTGCTCTCCCTGTGCCTCCCTTCCAGGCTACCACAATGAGAACAGCTTTGGTCCAATCTGCTCTTCCGCTATAGTGTGCCTACATTGTTGCCAGCTGACTGTGGACTGAAACCATGAGATAAATTATACTCCCTCTTCTTTAAGCTGTGTGAGCTATTTTGACCCAACAACAGGAAACCTGACTAACACAGAGATACAAAGCCAGAGAGGTATCATGTGCCATGTAGAGTTACCATCTGGTTTCCATGGAATGTCTGAGTTTCACTTCCATTCTAGAACCCCCACTGAGCACTGGCTCCGGAATCCTCAGCCCAATTCAGTTGCTAAGTCTTTTCAAGGCCATGAAGAAGTCACTTAGCTACTCTAGCCTTCTGTGACCCACAGCTCTAAAATAAGGATACTCATAAGCTATGCAGAAGGTCTGTGCAGGCAGTTAGAATTTGTTCCCATATTTTGAGAATATGTAAGAAAGATTAGAGAGAACATTCCGGTGGCTGGCATAAGCAGACACAGTGACATGTTTTCCAACAAAAAATACTCCTGGGAATAAAGGCTAACACCAAGTGCTTGCTATAAGCTAACTTTTTTTTTTTTTTTTTTTTTTTTTAGTGTTTGTTGATTTTATTTAACCCTCACTGTAAAGTCTAGGTATTGAAATAGTCTACATATTAACTGAGGCACAGAAAAGACCATACCTCTAGGAGCGTGAATCAGTACCTGATTTTAGGGTTTATGGTCTTCTGAGTAAGAAACATCTGGTTTTCTGATTATCTTTTAAAAAATAATCAAGGTAGAATAAGTGAATAAGAGTTCTAGGGATTTTTGCCCCAACTTCTTTCTTTGCTACCCATGGTTGTAGTTTTTTACCCATAATTCTCAGTCTGAGAAAAATCTGAAAGATTTCATCCTATTGAGAATATATAGAATTAATAGCATTCCCCGTGCATCCCAAATCCACCTGTGGTTCATCAGCCACTTCTCATCAGCCAGGTAAGGGCTACCTGCAGTGTGTCTGATCAGACCTCACATCTACCTTCCTGCCCTTCTCTTGTTTTCTGTGTGAGACACACTGACTTTTGAGCCAGATGAATAAAGATTTGAACTGGGCTCTGCAATGTGTCTCCATACCCTTTGTAGCTAAGTCCACAAGGATGTAGCTCTCCGAGTCTCAGTTTCTTCAAATGCAGAAAAACCTAAATTCTTCTGGAATTGGTGTGAGGACTAAATTTGGGATGTTTGCAAAATGCATCTCACGGTGCCTGGAGCATACTAACCCTTCAATCACAGTTATCATCAATGTACATGCTACCTATAAAGACTGATAAGTAGACTAGATGTATGGCTAATTCGCTTGCTCTGACTTATCAGTTAACCCTTTAATGGGACGATGCAGCAGAGACTGTTTTAACTCCGTTTTGTAAACAAGTGAAGGCATAGTTAAGAATCTTGCTCAATTCATAGCTCATGAAGTTTAGCTAGCTAAAACTGTGTATGCTTAACTACCTACAAGTATCTCAGCCATAGCAGCTATATTGTAGTGCTTCTTGACTGAATCCAATTTGTCTCCGCTGCCCTGAGGCATTTGGAGGGAGGTGGATATTTTCATTTTTATAAGAGAGTAAGGGGTGCTTCTGGCACCTGGTGACTAGTGGCTTGGATGCTGCTAAACAGCCCGCACGCACACGATGGCTCCTCATGACAAAAATTTAACGGAGGGGTCCAAAGTGGCAAGCTAAGGAACCCTGTTATTAATGAAACAAAAAGATGCAGTCCATCTATTGTATTAATTGCTAATTTAATTCACTGTTAATGAAATGTCATCAGTTGAGACATTAAAAAAGTGTTGTAAGAAGGCAGGTGAAAGCCTGGTTCTTTCAGAGCGGCTCATGTGCCATGGGAGGGGTATCTCAGATCTAGTGAAGAGGTTGGGTCCAAAGAGTGGGCTCCCAACTGGGCTTTGAACTGACTGACCAGGTGTTACTTAGCCTCTTAAAACCCTTTTCCTCACTCCTTCAGGGTGTGCAAGATTCCCTGCCTACCAGAACTTTGAGGCTGAACCAGACAATGTGGATATCTGGCTCACAGCAAGAGCCTAAAGGGCTGGCAGGACCATTCCTATATTGGGGCTTCTCAGTGATGGCAGCCAGAACAAGAGATGGATGAACTGGGCTGGCACCAAGACATAAGAGCCAGCAGTTGGCTGCTCCCTGGAGTGTACTGGATGAGCAGCACCATGTACTACATACGTGGTGACAGCATCTCCAGGCACCTCCCTGGAACCTCCAAAGACAGACATGCCTACAGGAGAGGCTGGGGACCATTTTTGTTCTCCATATCTAATAGTTTCTACAGTTCTGTGGTAGGAATGGGGCTACATAGGTTTTGTTTGACTGTTCTTCCCCACCGCATGGTTCAACTGCTCAGACAGTGAAAAACACCCGAAAGTAGAGCATAGAAGTTAAAATCAACAGATTTCATAATATTCTTGATTCTTGTCATGCTAGCAGGAAAATCAGGTAGGCAGATAACATCGAAAGAGCCCCCATGAATTAACATTAGTAATTTGAATTTTCTTTAAGCATAAGCAGAAAACTGGTGTTAAACAAACACCCTTCCTTTTTTCTGCCCCACCTGGAGACCTATCAAACTTTTGTGCTTTCTCTTATTATTGGAGATACAAGCATTACTCACCCCTCCTTTAGAAGCTTCCAGGAGGCAAGGCCAAATTATCTGAGTCGTGATCACTATTTCTTCCCTCAGCTGGAAACCTAAGCGTGACTGGTAGGCTGTTAAGAGTGCATTTCTGAAGACATAGGCATCCAGCTCTTTTTAGAAAGATGTTATATTTTTAATCAAGTAAACATTTTAATTACCAGCATGCATCCCCTGTCCTACCCTCCCACCAAACCTGCTCATGAACTTCTCACGCGTTTCCTGGAGAGCACAGAGCACGGGCTGGCTCTGCTGGGGCCCTGGTTACGAGGCTTGAGCTCTCCTTGTCATGGCGGTTTCTACGTCATGTCTGGGTTTGGCAAAACCAGACACGGCATCGGGTCTGCTTTGACTCATGTTTAGAAGGTCTTAAAGAGAAGGAGTCTGAGGAATGAGGCAAATTACCTTTTCTCTCCCTCTTTCCTTCCTCTTTATCCTCTCAGCCTAAAGTTTTGGGGATCATTATGATCTGTCATGGATTTTGTTGGCAAATTCGGCTGAATCCCTGAAACTATATACCCAGGACACGGGAGGGTGCTCCACAGGGAGCTACCCCAGGCTCGGCGTCAGCTCCTGGCTTAACACCTTAGGCATGTCATGTGCCTGTCTCCACCTCAGTTTCCCCTTGAGGGAGATAAGTGGGTAGGGACATCTGGTGGTGAATTTAAATCCCCAAAGCTTCCAAGAATCAGACAAACGGGGAAAATTAAGGAAGATGTCTAGACAAGGCCTGTCCCAAACTGGGGACCTGAAGCTCCCTCTGCTGGGGCAGCCTTAACCTCTACCTCCACGCCACATGAACACGTGGACCAAGGGACACCAAACCATCCCAGTTGTTCCTTCGGGGGAAACCTAAAATGTCACCAATTGAGATCGCTCAGTGACTTATCACGATTTTTTTCAGTTTTCATGCTGGAAATGAACATAAGTTAAGCCAAACGCACCAAGCAAGCACGTTAGAGTCTGATCACACAAGATCTTGCAGGCACACCCTCTGCGGGGGCTGCCAGCCCTCCCCGGGGTAAGAGGCGACCACGTTACCTTAGGAACGCACATGGTGGGCTCGGACAGGCGAGGGTAGGTGTAGGAGCTGTAGGAGTGGCCCTGGGAGTGGGTTTTAAATGCACTTGCTCCGAACGGCATCGTGGGCTCCTGGAGTCCCGAGCCTGACCTGGATCTCTGGCGCATGGCCGGCTGGGGGCTGGTCTGGCGCAGGTATGAGGACTTGGGCCTCCGGTCGTACTCGTCCAGGCTGGGGCCCCAGTCACTCTCGCTGTAGGCCAGGCTCTCCTTGGAGCCACCGCCGGCCCCTGCAGTCCTGGAAGGCGCGAGCTGGAACGGGTACTCCAGCGGGGAGCAGCTGGAGGCCCGCTGGTACCCTCCCCACTTGAGGTCCCCGTACTCCCCCAGACGGCCCAGCGGGTAGTCGCCAGGGAGGCGGGCGAGGTCCGTGGGCAGGGGCCGCCCCTCTGAGGAGTACGCGTCCCCGTGCTTCATTCTGGACGCGTGCCCATTCTGCTTGGCCGCGTGGCCGCCCGGATAGTAGCACTCCAGGTCGTCACCTCCATAGAGGCTCTTCTCCAGGTGCCGGTCGCTCGCGTAGTCCGCCGTGGTGTCCGACTCGCTGGAGTACTGCGAGAAGGTGACAAAGCCGTTCTCCTCCCTGCGGCCTGGTGCGAGGCCCACGGCGCCTTGGTCCGGCGTGGGCGGGCTCTCCTTCCGCAGGGAGTTGGACCGCGTCACGGAGATGCTGTCGAAGTCCTCCAGCAGGCCGTTGATGGAGGGCTCTGCGCAGGGCTTGTTGCCCCTGACGATTGTCTGCGGATGGGAAAGGGACAAGGGACGCGGTGTAAGGAGAATAGCTCGTGCTTTCAGAGAGGAACTCGGGCTGGAGGAACGGCTCAGGGCTTAAAGCAAGCGCTAAGTCAAGTGATAAGTACCCAAATTCAAGTTCGACTCCCCAGCACTACATAAGCCAAGTACGGTGGCGCACATCTGTAATCCCAGCACTGGGGAGGCTGAGACAGGAGGATTGCTGTGAGTCCAAGGGCAGCCTGGGCTCCATAGTGACTTCAGGACTAACCTGGGCTACAGAGCGAAGCCCTGTCTAAAAACTGAGAATGCAGGCAAAGTACTAAAATAGGTGTGATATTGGGAGTTGGGGGTGGGGAGGAGACCAGAGAGGTAAAGAGGGGAAGGAATTGGAATTATATATATATATGTGTGTGTGTGTGTGTGTGTGTGTGTGTGTGTGTGTGTGTGTGTGTATGTGTATATATATGTATATGAGTATATATACATATGTATATATGTATATACATTCACAAAATTCTCAAGCTCAATATAACCATTGTGTACCACACACACACACACACACACACACACACACACACACACACACACACACACACACTAAAATGGAGGAAATAAAACCACTGGAAGAATTCCTCTTGCCTCACTAACTTTCCTAGACACAACACAGAACTTCTGAGTCCCTTGCTTCAGTCTCCCCAAATGCTGGGTGACAGCAGGTATGCACGCCTGAACATGGCTGAATAAATCAAATATTAAACCATCGCCCCAGTTTGCAGATTCCTTCTTAGCTACCTCAACAGAGGAATCAGGCTGTCTATTCAGAAGACGACCCAGGCTACTATCTTACTTACCGGCTTATAGGCAAATTCCCTCTTCCCTGTTTTTCCATTTAATTAATAAACTCTAGCCAACCACATGATTGTGAATGTTAGCAGTTTATAATAATTTGGTTAGGAAAAGCATTATTTCTCATTACCTTTATTACTTAGATGATTTGCAAAAACCAGTAAGCACTGTCACTTGAGTACTAAAGTAACTAGAAATGAGAGAACATTTTTCTCTTTTTGAGACAGGGTCTTACTCTGCAGCGCAGGCTGGTTCTGAACTCATTACGTAACCCAGGCTGGTCTAGAACTCACGCCAATCCTCCTGCCTCAGCCTCCTGAGCACTGAAAGTAGAAGCTGTGTCTCCTCGCTCTGCCAAAGAGGTGATGGGGAATTGAACCCAGGGCCTCACACTTGCTAGGCAAGCACTTCACCTATTGAGCTGTGTCCCCAGGCTAGGTAGACAATGTTTTACATGTCTATGGAATTTCTAAAATAATTTATGCTATGAGATTTTATAAAAGAGAAAGGAGGCACTTTCTAAAACTGAATAGGGAACATTATGAAGATCCCTTGCGTGGTTAAATTCATAACCAAATACGAAAATCTCATGAGGCGTGTAACGGTAATGCTGTGGGCATGCTTTGGGGTATTATCTTCACTGATTTTCAGCTGACTTGGTAATGATGTGATTGTACCTGGATCTTAGTGACAAACTGTTCCCTTTAATGAACCTAAATAACACCGGAATACCAGGAACGGAGAGAAATTGCACACCACTTGCAAAGCCAGTCAGCTGTGCTCTGGCGATGACAAGATTTGCAGCAAAATATGTTGGGGGTGGATAAAGGAACAAAGAACAGAGCCTGACTTCCAGAATATCAGGAGAGAAATACCTCTGAGCAAGCAGCAAGGACTTCAAAACCATCTCAGTTAGTACAATAGAAAAACGGCCACAACATTGTCCTGGAGCTTTTCAAGCTATTCATGGTGAAAGTCAACATTTTACATTTTTTCTTCCAAATAGTCTTGGGATAGTTTAATCTGTATTCTTTTCTTTGAAAGAAGCCTTTTGTTTTAGAATAATATGGAAGTTACAAAAAGAATTCAGAGAGCTCTGCATTTATTAGAATTTAACTTGTTTTCTTCCAGGGTTCTAGAGTTCCATTTGGAACAAACATCTATGATGATTTCTCAGACTTCAATCTTACAATTTCCACTCAACCAACGCTCTTCAACACTACTTGGGCCATGGTGGGGGTCTGGGGGTAGGTGCACCGTAGCACTGTGCTACATCTGTATCCAGGTTACTATCTTCTTTTCTGCACCCACTGTGGTATGAGTTCATTCAAATTACTGTGGTGGGATATTAGAGGGTTGCTTTTTATGCAAGAAAATTAACCTGTGGTCTCAGGACAGAGAAGTCTGTTGCTTCTACGAACTTGTAGCAATATACCATGAAACATATATTTGGCTTATGTGCAAGTTTATACCAGTAAAGTCAATAATGGCATTCTATGTGTTTGTTAATGGAGAAAGCAAAATATTGATATCATCATAAGCTAAATGCTATTTAGAATAAAGATAAACAGTACCCATCGAATAAAAAATATGTTATCATTATTTTAAACCTTAAGCTCATAGTACTTTCCATTTGTGTGATATCAGGCAAGTTACATAAGCTTTTTAAGCTGCAGCATCTTAATCAATAAAATAGAAGGAATACACCCTCTTCTTCTAGGGATGACATGACAATTTAACAAGATAATATGTGTAAAATGGTTGACAGGATTCCTGGAGTAAAAAAGTACTACTGCATGGTAGATATGAAACAATTTTCTCAGTAAAATTTACTTTCAAATTAAGTTGGCAATTTAGGAAAATATAACGCTACAGCAAATAGAAAAAAAATTCATCTGTATAAACTGAAAGAAATAGGAGTTAAGAAGCAAATTCTAAACAACTACTCTTAGTAACTCAAGCTACAAAACACACTTCTTGAATTTAAACAGAGATGCATCTTTAGGATTGCTACTTGAAATATTTCATAGTAGAACAAAAAATTTAATAGCTTAAAGTCATGATCAGCACTCTCTTGGTGTGTTTTTATGAAAATATAGAACATGAGGAAATTAATACGGCCAGACTTTTAAGATTTAAATGGAAAGATAGGAATGGGGAAAAAAAGAGAGGCCACTACAAATATATCCGAATATTGGGTTTCTGGCTAGAGAGATTAAAGGTGATTTATTTATATTTTAGACAGGGCTTCTTAACTGTAATGTGCACACAAATCACCTGAGGATATTGTTAAAATGAGATTCTGATTTAAGGGGCATGGGGAAGGGCCTGCAATCCCGGAGCTCTCAAATCTTCCAGGAGCTGCTGCTATTGGCTTGTGGTTTATACTATGCACACAATGAAATTCATGTCCTTTCCAGATCTTCTACAATAGAATTACTTTGAAATAAAAAGAAGTTAGACTGAGATAGCATCTGAGATATGCTTTTCAGTGTAATTGAAGCTGGCATTACATACATCCACACAATAGTACTACACATATAGTTTATTAACTATATACGATAGAGTAATAAATATATTTATATACACTGAGCTATGTTAAGTAGCTCCAAAAGCCCCAAAACTAGCACGTACTGTGCTCTCTCTATAGATGTATTAAAACTGCTTCGTCTCACAATCGGGATTGGGAGCTACACTGTTCAACACTTTCCTTTTGCTTTGTAGGTGAAGTATCTCTCACGCTTAACCAAATTGGTGATCTCAATGAATTTTAATGCTTTGCTCTTAAAAGATTTCTCTGCTTGGGTAAACTTGGTTCTTTAACATCACGATCTTCCTATGAAGCTAACATCCTTGGGTGATACACGAAAGAAAACATGTGGTTGTAGGTACTTGATGAGATTTTAAATCATCTATAGTAAAACAACAGCAAACAAATAACATAAAACAAGAAAATAGAACAGCCAACCCCCTCCCCGAATTAAACAAAGAAAAATGAAGTAACTAAGCATTCTCTTCCCTTGAATTTCATTTTTAACATGTGCTGATGGTGTACATGTAGCACTGTTCAATGAAGTACGTGCTTTTGTTTCTGTGAAAATTATGAGCTTCGTGTTAACAAACAAGGGCTCACAAAATCTGAACGTGTATTACAAAACAAATTGCAAAAGGACCCAAAGAAAAGGAAAGGAAAGGAAAGCATTATGGCCATATTTGACCAGGAAATCCTATTAGATTAGAACTCAGGCAATGTTTGCTTTTGTTGATTCTGGCTTCATTTATGAAACCAAAACTAGCAAAGTAATAACAATAAAATCGAAGCATGCAGAAATTTCCGACACAGCTTAACCGGGCTTCAGAAGGGGAGAATTGCAATATATTGTTGTCAGCATCTTATGTTTAGTAAGGCAAGATTGTGCAGTTTTAGAGAGATCAATAATACGATAGCTGTGAGACTATCAGTGAATTTTATGTGGCGGAACCTTTAGGCATTAAGAATCAATGCAACCAAGTCAATTTGAGCTTGAAGCTGTGGCTTTCATTGTTTCTCCGTTGTGCCCTGGACCAGGCCGGCATCTGTTCTGGCTCCCGGTGACAGCGGCCATATTTCATGGTGCTCCTTCCACAGGCTGGCGGCTGGCGATAAGCTGTAACGGATCTGTCCAAGAGAACAGCTGTCTCCCCTTGGTCCCGCAGAAGAGATGAAGAAGTGCCTCCGCTCTCCTAGACTGTATTAACCTTGACAACAATGTAGTGTGCAATTAACAGCTTTGCCCTAATAAGACCTCACACTTTTTTTGCAAAAGCAGTATCTTCTCCACCCCTCAAAAAATATGGGTTTTTTTTTTTTTTCCTGAGTAAATACTTCTCAGGAGGCCAATAAGCCAAACATTATCCGTGACTGAAGAGGCAACCAAGATTCTCAAGTTTCTCTTATGAAGTGCCTACGACTAAACTGTCTATCTAAATTCTTGCCTTCTTGGTAGAGAATCCATTCCCTTATTTCTATTGTGGTGAGAGGCTTGAAATATCCGGGTACATACCACATAGTAAAATATGAACTATTTGGATCCTTACGGGAAAAATGCTGACTCTTGGTTGGATTTTGTTGTATCATAGGACCTCATACCTGCTTTCTATGTATATTTTCTTTAGAAACTCCTGGACATGGAGCTAAATGGGGTAGGCAGCGGAGAATCACATGGCTCTGGATAACACGACAGTTTGGACTGAGTACAGAGTAGAATTGGTTATAAATGTTTCTAACCATAAAACCTTTTTAAAATTATGTAATAATCTCAGTTAGATGGAATTGAAATTAGCCAATTCCTTCTAAAATAGTATCTTCTGTGCAATTTCCAAGAAAGCAGAATGCATTTAGGAAAAGTTTTGTAAATTTTTTAGAAATCAAGATTCGTTTCATTAACAGTAAAGTGCTCAATTGTTTTCTGTTCTCTCTGCCCACTAAACCACAGTGAAACCAGCACAGTTGTTCAACAGTTCCATAAGAGAATGGCTCCTGAAAGTGACTTTCCACCTATTGTTAACTTGTCAAAATGACTGCGAACAGTTTCTAGACAGGGTCTTTGCTGCTTGGAACATATGGCAATTGAGCTGACGCTATTAGTTCATCCAGTTAATAGAAGAGTTTTTGTGCTTGTATTTTAATTCAGTTTGAGGCTGAGTTCCGAAGTTTGGAATTTAACAATTAGTTATTTGCTGATTTCTGGTCCAGTAGCATGAAATACGGAATGTCTCTGTTATGTAATTTATTCTTTTGGTTAAATAGCTGATGTAACGGATGTGAGATGGGTTATAAGAGGGGCTCCAAATCCCACTCGTAGGTGCATGTTTCACAATATAAAAAATTGAAAATTCAGTGAGACAGGGTCAAGTCCCAGAACACTGGGTAAGGGTATCTGTATTCTCTATTTGTGTGAGGACGTGCACTACCGAAGATGTGTGCTCCCTTTCCATAGAGTTAAGTGAAGCTATTCCCAGCCAGGGGCCACATCTCCCTGTGACCTCGACACCAGCTGACAACAGGGGACCCATTCTCACCCATACATGTGAGCAGGATGGGGACATGTGTCTCACAGTCACAAAGCAAAACCCTTTCTTTCTTCTCTTTACTCTTTGGTCTATCTGCTAGATGGAAATGATCAGGTACCAGGGAAAGACTAAGTCAGGAGATAGACTCTGCACTGCTTAGTGGCCACATGGAAAGCTATGTTACTTACGGAGTGAAAGATTTATTCACACACATGGAATACAGTGGTGATCAGAAGTGTTTTTGTATTGCAGAATTTTTTAGATTTGGGGATAACTGCATAGGATTTACTGGCTGAGGAGCTCAAATACAAAAATCTAAAACTTAAACTGCATTTAAAATTAAAATGCATTCAAACAGTTACGGATTTCAGGGCATTTTGAATTTTCAGACCAGGGACAATTTGTATTTTGCTGAGATTAAAGGTTAGTGTTATGGTTTGAATTTTAAATGTACCTTAAGATATCATGTGTTGAAGGCTTTGTTGCTAATTTATTTCACTATTGGGAGGAGGTAGAACTTTTGGGAGGGAGGGCCTGGCTGAGAGAAGTTAGGATATTGCAGGCAACATGCCCTTAAGGAGGTAAGGCTCAGAAAATATAGGCCCAAGTGACCATAGATTGAACCTCTAAAACTGTGAAGGAAGATAAACCTCTGCTTCTTACAAGTTCATTTTCTCAGGCATTTTGTAACTGGGATGGAAAACTGGCTAATGTAGGGGGTCCTAGTGGCAGGATTTACCTTAAGTAGCACATTATTATGATTCTAGAAACAGACTTGAGGTAAGAAGTAGGTGGCAAAGGCCAACTTTATCATGTTCCTACCAAGGGAGCCCAGGATAACTGCCCACAGTTGGTCTCACCAGGGCATCTGCATCAGCCCCAGGGATGCCCCTGGCAGCAACTGGAGTTGTGATTCAGAAATACACTATAACATCCAGATAAAAGAAACACTGCGGAGTGCTCAAAGAATTCGTGCACCACGAGCTGTCAAGAGAATTGCTGTCTCAGATTGATTTGGGGGGATCAATAGGGTGTGAACGTGTATGAACAAATGTTTTGTTGTTTGGTATCTTAGAATAAGGCATAAAGAACATGGGGGTGTGAAGAAAATGGATATTCATTTAAGTGTACCATCCAGGGACTCATCCTACGGTCTGAGACAAGTTTCTGGGCTAGATTGCTTGCATACTGGGCACAAGCGTATGCCCCACACTTCCTCATGCAGTAGCGTGGGGTGCTTCTAACAGAGACCACACCGCCTACAAATAATAAACTATTTCCTGCTGGTCCTATTACTTTAGAAAGTGTGATAAACTCAGGACCAAAGAATTATATATTGAGGTGGTTCTTGAGGTACTTGGCCCATGGGCTGTATCAGAAAGAAACAAGTCCTGAGATGTTGATGTGCTTTCTCAGGGGGTGGGTCACATGGCACTAAAGGACTGTCAGGCTCATTTATAGTCTGTGGTTCTACGGCTGAAAAGAGCACAGAGCGCACGTCTTCTGCTCCCTTCTGAAGTGGTTTGGTTGGTGGGCCCAGCCAGCGGGTCAGGATAAGCAACCCCAAACAGCTTGTAATAGATTTTCAAACAAGGCCAGTCAGAGAGGCAATTTGGTCATATTCTTGCAGGGTGAGAAGCTGGACCTTTGGCAAGAACAGATGCGACCAACACAAACATGTGTTTAGCATCCCCCTACCCCACACAAAGACCAAGCTTTAAAGAATTCGGTCATCTGAGCGGACAGTTAAAAGGTCTGTCACCATTCTATGAAGTAGTTTAGAAGGGTTTCAAGGCACTAACGTGGATTAAACACTTAGAATGTTCCAGGAATATTAGAAGTCCTTTTTCTCCACATTTAATCTCTCAAGAAGACTCTGTTACACCTCTTTTGGGTATCTTTCCAGAAGAGTTAAAGTCCTTATACAAGGAAGATATATGCATACTGTGTTTATAGCAGCATGACTGTTAATTCCTAAGTGATGGAAGCTGATGATAAGTATCTCTAACAGATCAGTGGACAAATTAAATTGTGTGTGTGTGTGTGTGTGTGTGTGTGTGTGTGTGTGTGTGTGCTATTCTACCATAAAGACAGATACATTTGAATCAGGTGTAGGAGAATGGGCTCACCTTGAAACCATCATGCTTAGTGAAATGCACCAGACCCAGAAGATTATATATTGTGTTGTTTCTCTAATGTTAGAAACCCAGAGTATAAATAAGTAAAAGGGCCAAACAAGAGAGATGGTAGGAAACAGTGAAATAGATCTGTGGAAAGGAAGAGGGGATGTGGGAGGGGATGAGAAGGCAGGAAGTGGGTAAGGAAGGTGACAGAGAGGAAGATGTGAGATGTGTGTGCCAGGTCCTCAGGTTAAATATAACTGTCGTGTGCTGCAGATGCATACTAACAAGAAGAAAACGTTTTTTTTTTTTTCTTTTGGTGGGGGAAGGATAAGATTCAGAAGTAGGTGGATGGCTATCTCTTTGCGCAAAGGAGGGATGTGAGACTTAGAGAGTCCAAGTGATGTGTCCTGTGCCATTCAGCTCGTAGGTAAGGGCTAAAAGCAAGGCCCACCCTGACCTATGGCACATGCTGCCCCTCTGTGGGATACAAAGATAGAGCAGAGTACCCTCCTAGGAGAATGCTCAGCTTAAACTCTGAGGGGTGGACAGCACAGAAAAGGGAAGACAGGACCGTAAAAGCTGGACGCGATAAGCTTCTCCTACTTTGTAATATAATACAAGAATGTAGTCATATAAAATATTTCCAGAAACCAAATACTTTAAAGAAAGGATATTTAAAACTCAGTGTTTTCAAAAACTGAGTTCCATTTAAATTTAAAATTCTCTTTAAAACTCAGAATTTTCTGGTAATTGGGGACAAACAAGCTGATTGTCTTAAAAATAATTAGCTTTATAGCAGCTTTAAAAATCTGTCTTGTTCAGGACCAGCCTGGGCTACAGCACAAGACTCCATCTCAAAAAATTATATCTTTGTAACAAAAAATTCTTGTTATGTTGCATTTGCCTAAGATTCTGACATTTAAATTTTAAATAACAAAATAAGTAAACTATACATCAATTTCTACTACCCCTCAATCAGATTAACTGACTAAATGATGATTGAGTTATCCCTAATATGCACTGCTAAAAATCAACATTATTTGCTTTGCTTTATAGACTACATAAAAACACAGAGCATATTTATTTTAAATTTGCTCAACAAAATGTTGCCATTGAGTGTGTAAAATAAATTTCTGCTGTTTTTTTTTCTCTAAGCCTGACATTTTAGGCAATCTTTACAAATGTGAAAATGATCTCTTAAATGCATACTAAATGTTACAAAACTTGTAATCTGGAAATAAAATTGGTAGGTGGTTAAGGAACATTTTAAAGTACAAAGTTGGTGTTGTAATTATGAATCTCATACATCAGAAATTGATTGGTCTTAGATGCTTAAGGAAAAGTGCACCCCACGGAAAGAAGAGAGAAAAAACCTGAGTTCTAGATTTTCCAAACATTTCAAAAATATGAAACTCCTACACCCATATTAACTACCAAGGTCAGCTTTACAAAATATTCCTAGTTTTTAGTTTATCCCCCTTTGGTGACAGAAGTCAGAGGATAGTTACCCCTGGGACAGAGTGCTCACTGCAAAGAGGCCCACATGGACCATCTGGGCAACAGCAGGGTCCCAACTTGTTCTGAGTTGTGGCTTAGGAATATATTTTGAGGTGTAAAAGTACAGAGAGATATCATTTCATGTAAAGAGAGAACTGATCAATATATAATGTATATTTCTGTATGTACATTTAGATATATGTATAGAGATACTATCAAGGTAAAAACATATTTCCTAGTCATTACATCCAGATTAGGAGGATCATTTCTGTGTTTTATAGAAAAACAAATAATAAGCTTAAAAAAAGAAGGGGTGATTGACAGCATAAAGGGTATGACACAGCTGACATGGGTTCTGTTACTTAATGATAGAGTAGCCTTATTCTGTCATAATATGTTCAAACATCCCAGCGGACAAGCTGAAATCCAGAGTGAGGGGATCTGCAAAGAGCTTTCTCTCTCAAGGACAGTGGCAAACAGCAAGAACCTCTCACCAACTCAGAGAGAAAAATCACCGCTTCCTCACTGTATGTCCCCTGCCTAAGTAACATCTTAGACACAACACAGCAGAAGAGATGGAAGTGATAATGTCTTTCCTGTTTTTTCAAGCTTGTGCTGCGCCGGTTTGGTTTTTTACAACGTGATCACAAACAGCTTAAGAAGCAGATGGAATCCAGTGCTGCTTTTGTCCTAAGAATGGTTGTAAAGTCCTAGTTCCTTAGGCCACCCAGGGTCCCTGCAGAAAGACCTTTAGAAATGCATATTCACAGGTAAAAGTTGGAAAGCTTTGCTTTCCTGTAGGAAAAAATAAGTTTTATCTTCCCATTTTCAATTGATAAAAATCTTGTAACCACTCAGTTGAGCTCCCAAGAGATTTGAAAATAAATAAATTTATACCTTAACTAGCATGAAGGTCCTGGGTTCAATCCCCAGTACCGTAAAGCACAGCAAAACAGAACAAGGCAAAACATAGCACAGTAGTCTAGTGATCAAAGGGAAAAATTAACAAAAAGCTTCCAAGATGTATAGCAATTTAGAAATAGACTATCGAGACATGGTGTCTTCGGGAACCTTCAGAAATACTGTAAGCCCAGACTACCCAAGGGCAAATCTCTGTGGTGGAACTCACAAGTGGACTTTTAAACCTCTCCTGGGTGATTCCAATGAGCAGGGCAGATGCAAAACCAGTGTTTGGATGCAGCGCACACTGAACTCCACTACCTACACAGACTCCCTGGGTGTCTAGGAACACAAACTCCGCTGAGCAGATCATACATGGGGCATGAGACTCTGACCTAACGAGCTCTCGGGGAGGCTAGTGCAGCAGGTTGATCGAGCACTCATTCAGTTGCAAGGTCCCAAGAATAGGTCAGGTTCATTTTGATGGCTGAATGGCAGTCCACAGACGCCAAGGAAAAGTGTGGCCTCCAGCGTGACCTTGACAGAGTGCTGGAGTGTGAGCTTGGCAATCTGAATTCTAGTCCGACTTCTGTCATTGGCAACGATGCATCCTTCGCCAAGTCACTTTGACCTTGCTCAGTCTGTTGCTTGCTGTATTGAGAGGGACTGCCTGGCTCCCTTCCGCTCCAGAACTCTGTTGCTTTGAAGGTTCTGTCCACGTCTCTGCTGTTTTACATCATTACACTTCTAAAAATTGCAATGTATGCAAAGTTGCTGAACAACGTTTGTTTGGTGCTTAACTATTGGGAGAGAAAATTGCATGCGCCAGTTGGAGTTAGTGTATGCTTTCCTACAACTGTAAGTGCGTACACCAAACACTATCCATTATGTTTGCCTTTCTGAGATTTGGCATAAACCAAACCACTTTGTGTCCTGATACACTCTCAACAATGCCAAACTGTGGGAGGCTAACACAAACATGGTTTCAGTTTTCCTTCCTGACTGTTTAGATGTCCTTTGCAATGGAATTTTGCAGCTCCTCGATTCCAGAGATAGACTTCCTTCCCCTTGATTTTAGGATTAGCCAAATGACTTGCGCTGGCCAGCAGAACTCAGTAGAAGTGATGTCATCTTCTTCAAGCCTGTACCTGTACAGCTAGTGCAGCTTTGACCCCTGCCCTGTTGTCCTGTGAACAAGCCGCAACTAGCTTGGATTAAACTGGGAAACTCATGCAGTAAACACATGCTACCCCAGATGAGGTCTCTGAGAGCAGCCGGCCCAGGGAGGTGACTCAGGTGCTGACAGGTGAGTGGGCCCAGATGAGACAGAAGCTGCCAGCTGTGCCCAGGCCTAATTACTAACTGGCATAACTGTGAAGAACACGAAATGCTTACTGCTTCAAGCTTTTCTTTATTGCGGCAAAGCACAAGGAATATAAAATTTGACATTTTGACTGTTCTACAGCATCTAATTTTGTGGCACATTCGCAGCTGCCTGAATTCACAGTCGTTCTATGAACATCACCACTACTTATTTACAGAAGTTTTAACCATCCCAGCAGAAACTCCATCCACAAAACAACGTCCTTTCTTTAAGCCCCTGGTGGCCTCTAGTCTACTTTTTGTCTGTACCAATTTGCCTTTGTTTGCTTCCTCATATAAATGGGGTCCTACAAACCAATATTCCTTTGTGTCTGGCTTACTTCACTTAGCATAGTTTCAAGTCTATCCACGTTATAGAATGTGTAAGGACTCCTCTTTCAGGATGAAGACTATTCCTGTGTGTATGTGCTGAATCGTGTTTTTGTTTATCCATTATTTGTCGGGCATTTGAGTTGCTTCCTCTTTTTGGCAATCAGCAATAATGCTGCTGTGAACATTGGTTACCGTAAAGTGACCTCTAATCTGTTTCCGCAGTAGCTACTTGTTATAGTTTGGACCTGGAATGTCTCCTGAAACCCTTATGTGTTTGGATGTTGTGGAATACCTATGGAACCATGTGCTACTAAGAGTTTATTGTGGTTTGTATCTGGAATGTCCCCCAAAGTCTCATGTATTTGAATATTATGGATTGGCTATGGAACCATGTGCTATTGGGAAATTGGGGCACGATCTGAAGGGGTGGATCACAGGCAGGTAAATTGGATTACAGGCATGTAAGTTGGATTCCAGGTGTGTGGTGAAGGTTTACCACACCTTCCACACCTGGATCCAGGAGGGGCTGATCATTGGGCGGAGACCTGGAAGGATCTGTAAGCTGCTTCCTGCATTCCTTGGAGGACTAGTCTCAACTTGCCTTGACCTGGCGTCCTGTTTGTGATGTCGTGAGAAGCTGCCTCCACCTCTGCCTCTGCCATGTGCTTCCATTGCTGCCGGCCGCCCCAGAATGGACTGTGACCTTCTGAAACTGTGAGCTAAAATAAACCTTTCCTCCCCTAAATTTGTGGGTGTCGGGTATTGAATCACAGCAATGAAAAAGTAACTAAGACAGAGCTGGGGCCTGGTCAGAAGGGGCAGAACATAGGGGCTTGACCTGGAAGGGGCAGACCACTGGTTTTGAGCCAGAAGAGGTGAATTTTTGAAACATGACCTGGCAGGATATACGCTAGCTCCATCCGTCCTTACTCACTGGGCTTCCTGTCTGCCATGCGGTGAACAGCTTTTCCTCTTTCTGTGCCTGTCCTTCCACCATGGCCAGCCAGCCACGAATGGACTGAGGCCTTCTGAAACAGTGAGCTAAAATAAATCTTTCCTCTCTTAAGTTGTGGATTTTGGGTATTGTGTTCCAGCAACAAAGAAGTAACTAAGGCTCTCTCCCATTTGACACTCCCACCAGAAATACATAAAGTCCAGTTTCTCTACATCCTCAAAATACTTGTAATTTTGCAGTAATTTTAAGTAGATACCTTCATAAGGTGTTAAGTGGTATCTCATGGTTTGATTTCCATTCCCCGAGAAATTAGTTATGTTCAGCATTTTTTCTAGTATTTGTTGCCATATGTACATCTTCTTTGAGAAATCGTCCAAGTTTTACTTTTCACCCATATTGCTGAGTTGTTGTTGTTCTTTAACATAGTCTAGATACGAATCCTTCACCATATGTATAATTTGCAAATACTCTCTCCCATTTTGCGATTTATCTTGCCACTACGTTGATAGCGTCCTTAAAGTCCAAATTATCAGTTGTTTCCTTTTGGCACCACAGCTTTTGTTTTATGTTTATGAAACCATTGTCAAATCCAATGTCATAAAGCTTCCTCGGTTTTCCTCTAAGAGTTTTACAGCTCCAGCTCTTATGTTTAACTCTTTATCTGCCTTGAGTCAGTTGTTACATACAGTCTAAACTATGCTTCCAAATTCATTCTTTTGCACGTGGTTATCTAATTTCTCTAGCACTGTTTGTTGGAAAAGTTCTTTTCTAATGAATAGCCTTGGCACCCTCGTGGGTTTATTTCTGGAGATAGTCTCTTCCATTGGTTTCATGTCTGTCCTTATGCCAGCATCACACTATTTTGGTTTTTATTATTCCATTACAGTTAAGTTTTGAGCTCAGAAAATTTGAGTTTTTCACTTTTATGCTCCTTTGTCAAGAGTGGTTCTCTGGAGTCTCTTGAGACTCCAGACTCTTAGAAGTCATATACTGTCCTGTCCCCTCCATTTCTCACCCCTTCCCCACCCTTCCCTCCTCTCCTCTCCTTCTTTCCTCCTCTTCTTCCCTGCCCTTTCTTCTCCCTCCTTTGTCCCTCTTCTCTTCTTCTCTTTGTGGTGGTGAGAATCAAACCCATGACCTACTGCATGCTACTCAAATGCCCTCCTAGATTCAAACTCCTGCCAGGACTGTTTTTCTTTTTCTTGAAAAAAACACCACCACCCACATTATTATTTTGATAGAGAGTATATACAATCTGTATGTCACTTTGTGTAATACTACCATCTTGACAATATTAAGTTTTCCAATCTTTGGAAGCAGATGTCTTTCTATTTACTTATGAGTTCTTTTGTGGCGTTCAGCAATGTACTTGTTTTGAGTGTGTTGCAAGCTCTTTATTCCTGGGGCTCCTTGGGATACAGAACTATTTGTGATAACAGAAGGCTGATCCATTATTGATGTTAGTCCAAGCCACTGACTTTAAGCTTACTGATTTCTCCATTGGCCAGTAAGCTTTGAGCAAAAGATGAACCTTTTTCATTTGTAAAATGGGCTGTCAGGGAAACTGCTTCTTCCCTGTCCTCCTGTTTCCTGGGAAGGTCTTCTACACACTTTTGCTCTTTTTTTGTCTCCTCAACTCACTTGTCTGCATGAGACAAGGAGTAGGACTTATTATAAGGGAGAAAGAACAAGTGTCAGGGCCCATGTAAGGCTCTGGGGACAATCTTTTTTTTTCAGGAGAGATTTCCTGTCTGCACAGCCTGTCTGTTGTCCTTTCATATGGCAAAAACTCAGAATTCTTCTCTGGAACCTAGAAGCCCGACTCAGATCCAGTGGGGGCAGGAATGAGTGTGGGTGAAAAGGATTTCCCCCACAGCAGGCTAGGTCCATGGCAACTTTGTGGAACTTTTTCACATTTAAGCTGGAGGCATGAGATGAAGGTATACTGCCCACCAAGTCTTGTGAACAATGGAGCCTCACGATGGTACAGTTGGTACTGGTTTCTCCATCTACCTCCCCTCAGTTTAAATACAAGGAAGAGTCTGCAAAGCTTTTGACATTGCCTCAAACCAAGTGTAAGTACAGAAATTTGCATCAGTCTTACAAGTGAAGAGAAACCAAGAATCTGAAAGGAAGAAATTAGGGGAGGGAGGTACTACTCGTGACAGGAAGAGAAGACATTAGGAGACAATAGGGCCCCAAAATAATGTGGGTTACTCTGTACCGATCACTATGTGTTACTCTCTCTCTTTTGCTTCTGATCTTCCCAGCCATCCCAGAAGATAGGCATTATTATTATGTCTTATTTCACTGATAAGAAAAGGGAAGTCATGATGATTACCCTGGTGTCACAGATTTCTAGCAGCTGTCACGGTCTGAAATACCATTTCAACTCTTTGCTCCCTTCGTGTAGTGATGACATGTCCCATCCCTGGCAGGGGACAGGGTAGCAGCTCCCAGCAGAGCACAGGGAGTCCATATCTAGCTCTGTTGACTATGCGGTTGGCTCTGAGTCTGGCTTGGACTGTTGCCGAGCTGACAAAAGCAGAGGCTGTTCAGTGTCCTGCTTGGTTCCTGGTGTTTCTGCCATCTGCCTTGAACAACCCGACCTGATAGTAGCTCGTCCACAAATAACACGAAGAGCCAGATCCAAATGCAGTGTAAAACCTGCAGCCAACCCCAGGTGACTTGAAGCCTGAAGCAGAATGAGTCCACCCACTGCAGAACCCCAACCAAGAAGGAGGAGAAATGTTTGCAATATACTATTAAAATTTTGACACTTGTTTGGCATAAGGCATTTTTTGCAACTGTAGTTGACTAATAAGGTGATAAAGTTCAGACTAAATTCCAAGAGAATCCGAATGCAACATCCCTGATCCCCCTAATGCACATCCTGGAGAATGATATTGCCTATGGCTAGCCCCGGTGAATTCAGGAGGAGAAGCCTGTCAGTGTCAGGATGTGCCTGGTGTGTAGATGCTCACTTGTCTGGTGTCTGTCAATTTTATGGAGAAATCTTCAGGATGACTTTTACTCGGTTTCTGAGACTCTAAAAGTGGTCTTCCTTCCTTCCTTCCTTCTTTTCTTCCTACCTTTCTTCCTTCCACCTTCCGCTCCTCCATCTCCTCCTCCTCCTCTTCCCCCTTCCTCTGCACTTCATTCTATTACCTTCTGTGCTGTGGGACTTTTTCATGCCAGACTGGTAGCTAGTAAAAACCACAGTTTACATGCAACGCAGACAGAGCCAAGGTCCAGTGCTGCTTCCATCCACTCAAATGTGGCTATAAAGCATCGGAGCAGAATGCAGAAACGACCCTCCTTCTTAACTCAGGTTTGCTTTCCTTTTAGGGAACAATCTGCACTTAATCCAAGGAATTTGCTCATCTCGCCTGAATGTACATGATGGACTACCAGAGTATTTGCAGGCAAAAACAAACACACACACACAAACAATAAACAAACCCTATTTACTCTCTTCTCTAACCAGAAAACAATAAAATCAGAACTGAAGCGCACCAGGGAGAAAAGACAGCACGCCCTCCTTACTTAGGTATTTCAGCTCCTATTCCTCCCGGTCACAGGCGGCTGAGACAGAGGGGGCTTTGACGGGACAGCCAAGTTAATTTATTTCGCGTCGTTTTATCTCAGCACAAACCTTAGGAAGCTGTAAGGTGACACTTCCAACACAGAAGCCTGGCACAGCATAACAGTTCACAGGTAAAATACCCTGGAGAGCCAAGAGCATAGAGATCTTGCAACTGTAAAGGGCAGATCTCCAATAAGCCATGTGTTTCGTGGCAACACGGCTTTGGGGATAGCTGGGTCTCTCAGGGAATAAGGTGACCCCTTTGGCTTCTCCTAGGAGGTGGTTCTACTTGGGAGGGAGACCACGTGAGAAACAGCAAACTTTACTGGGTAGGGAGCAGGCCAACCTTGTCCCCGTCTCCATCAGCCCCCTCATTTCCCCCCAACTTTTGTGAACCTCCTCTACCTCTTCCTTCTCATTCCCTGCAGGAGTCAGTCACGCCCCACTCAATCTGCACCTCCCGGCTCTTAAAAGTTTCTGCTTCTCCAACTTATACATAGCTTCTGCCGCAGAGGGAAATTCAGAATTATCTTTTCACCACGTTCTTCTTGACCCTTTATTGTGGTTTGGGCCTGGAATTCTCCCCCAAATCTCATGTATTTGAAAGCTGTGGATTATCTATGGATCCATGTTCTGTTGAGAGAGGGAGGCTGGGCCTAGAGGAGTGGATTATGGGAGTGTGGTGGAGGACAGGCGTCTGGCTACACAATCCATATCTTCACTGAGACATGCACATTTTTCTAATGTTAGCAATGTGGATGTCTCAGTGAAGATATGGATTGTGTAGCCAGATGCTCTGTGGTCAGGTTCACAGCTTTCCTCCTTAGTGGCACAGGCCTTAGTAGCCATCTGTAATTATAATACCAGCAGATAAGAAAGTGATGGCATTTGTCCCGTCATACAGAAGGGAGGCAGAGGTCTTTGTTCCGCACTGGGGAAGGATTCCCTCAGGAAGCATTAATTACCTAACATTTCTCACAGACCTGTATTGCCAGAGAAGGCCTTGGTCACAGAACAGAAGGGAAGTTGCCACTGTGCATGGGATCAGTCCGCAAAGGTGCAGGTAAACTCACTTGTGTTTGAAACAGGATAGGAAGCAGGACACTCACATGCCTGCTGCAGTGGGCTTTCCACACAGATAGACATAATTTAAACATCTGTGCTGTCACCTGTCCACTGGAAGTTCTTCAGGCTGCAGAAGCCCCTCTGTAAGTATCACATTCCTTGTCTGCAAAATAGAGCTGAGAATATATTGCTAGATGGATTGGATGGGGACAGCAAGAGAGATGGTGTCTCTTAACACCTGGCACACAGCCAGGCACACAGTGTGCAATTATTATTGCTTTCTCAGTGGACGGAGAGAGAATTTGGGTAGATCAGAAGGCCAATGCTGTACCCCTACCAGTACTAGACTGTTTACTTGAAGTTCTGGGTGTCTAGAAGGTGTTTGTTGAACAAAAGAAGGACCATAAGACTCGAAAGTGGGAGGGTGGCCTGGGAGGGACAATAACTATAGTTGCATACAGTGCCTTGAAAAAGATGAATCTTGTAATCATAATGAGCTCAAGAAGTGGAGAGTGGCTCCTTGTAGGGATGACAGAAAATGGAAGTGAGCCAGAGACGGGAATCTGGTGGAGGGAGGGGCTTACAACACTGTGAATCTTGATCAAATATGCTGTTTTCATGAAAATGTGTTGTTCTATATACTTAGGACTACTGTACTTTTCTATATGTTTGGTAAATGTTAATTACAGTTTTTTTCCCCTCGGTATTGCAAATTGAACCTGAGGACTATGCACTGAGCTATATCCTTGACTCTTTCTTTTTATGAGACAGGGTCTTATAAAGTCACCAAATTACCCAGGCTGGATTGGAATTTGTGATCCTCAGCCTCTAAAAATTATAGGTGTGTACTACCATGTCTGACCAATTAAGTATTTTAAAAAGCAGAGAAGGGAAGTATAGACCTTGGTGTTTACACATTCATATGACCTCCAGCCCCAAGGAATGAAAACTGCAGAGTCTAAGAGTTCATTTCCCTCTGTGTGCACAGTGATCAAAAAGACATAAGAAAGCTAATTTTAGAATATTGACAGATATTCAAGACAAAATACATTTGACTCGTTGATAAAATGAAATGTTAAGAAGAAAGAACTGTTACTTCATATACTCAAAGCACTTCCCCTCCCATGCTTACAAAGAATAAATAGCCTTTCTTTGGAGAGGCCTGGTAGACCCCACCTGCACTGGGTGATCAAAGAGAGTACCACCAGCCACGGGACACACGGAATCCAAGTGCCACCCAGCCAGGCACGATGGGAAGGCCTGGTACTGTTTTTCTGACAGACGTGCTAAAGGTACATCCTCTGGAACTGATCAGGACGAAGAGTCAGATAAAGATCATTCTACAAACATTTCACCTGTGGGAGGCCGAGGATCTGCTTCAGATATGTCAAGTCTTAAGAGACATGGTAGCTAAAGGCAACAGGTGATTTTCAACAGGGCCTTCATCCATGGGACAACTGGAGAAGCCTCCTAAGTCCCACAAAATAAAGGAAGTAAAGCCTCCCTGTTGATGAATCTGATGGTGGCCTATGGGCAAGTAGAAGATACTCCTGTGTTGTAGTGCTTTTGTTTGTTTAGGCGGCTTTTACAAAATATCGTAAGGGGTGGCTTAGAAACAACTGATTTTATCACCCTTGTGATTCCGGTAGCTGAGAAGGCTTGAATCACAGTATCTGCAGATTCAGCGTCTTGGGAGGGCCACTTCCTGGTTCATGACAATTATCTTCCTACAGCCTCACGTAGAGTAGAGGCAAGGAATCTCTCTGTAAGCCTTTTATGGTGGTAGCTTTCTCATGAAGCAATGACTACAAAAAAACCCACTTCCAAATACCAAACATGGTAGGACACTGGGGTTTCTACGTATGAAATGTGTATGAATTCAGCCTACAAGAAACAGGAAACGTACAGCACACTAAAGTATTTGGATGTCATGTAGCCTCAAATCAGCAACTTCAAATGAAGAGATACGGGGAAAAGTCTTTACAGGGTGCTTACACCTTTGATGTGAATTTGAGATAATTTGAAATAAAAAGGAATTTCCGTGAATGCTCCTGCCGGAAGGACTCCAGGTCTCAGGGGACAGCCTATCGGCCTGGCAACATGAGAGGGAAATGCTTTTGCCTGGAGTGGGTTGGAATTGGCCACGACCTCCCTTGTCTCCGAGTGGGACGAGAGTGGTCAGACACCGATGAGCTCAAGTAATGTGTTTTTATTTGATTTCTAATCTCATTTTTGAAATCAGAGGATCAATGTGTTAAATACCAACTACATTCTCTGTATAAACTAATGGGGTGTTTTTTTAAAAGAAGAATGTGTACGTAATGTGCACCAATTCTCAAATTAAAAGCAAGATTAATAGGGGGTTCTAAAATGAATTAATTTGTAGGAAGCCACTGAAACACTATTTGAATCATTTAGATTAAATGTGCTTTGCCGGACAGGTCACTTTTCCTGTGTTCTGTTCTCAGTGGTAGATTGGCCTTGACGATCCTAATAAATTAAACTGTCCAGCGGCAGCTCCTTTATCTGATGCCAGCAGTAATGGAAACCAGAATGGGAGAAGAGAAAGCAGAAGGCCCAGTCATGGGGGACAGGCGGCGTGACAGAGAAGGAAGCCACGACCTATAGATTCGGTGGATTAACGATGCCTCTCCCACCAAGTCATATCAATTACCAGGAAAGTGTGGATTCAAGCTCTGATCGATGGGCGCAGTCAAGAGGCCCAGGATGGTCCGGCAGTCAGACACTGAGACATTGTGTGATAGGGTGCCAGCGATGCATAGCGAAAGGGTGCCAAGGGGTCATGCTGTCATCTCCGCTCACCCCACCCATGGCCTGTGGGCCACGTGCAGCCCAGGAAGGCTTTGAATGCAGCTCAGCACAAATGCATACACTTTCTAAGAACATTATGAGATTTTTGGTGTGATATTTTTCTCCTGTGACTCAACTGCATGGTTCTTTGAGTGTGAACTTTGTGGACCAGGCATGTTCAACCCCCTATTTTCCTTTGCGACTGTAGTACTCAACACCTTCTAACTGAGCTACAATTCCAGCCCACTTTTACTTTTTGATCTTGAGACAGAGTCTCGCTAAGTTACAAATTTGCTCACACAGGGCTTGAACCTGAGATCTTCCTGTGTCAGCCTCCCAGAGTGTTAGGATTACAGGCCTGTTCTTCGGAGCCTGTCTGGGAGCCCCATTTGCACTGCTGGGAGGAACTAAGCTCTCCAGAGTCAGGAGAATCAGCGGCATCATGGTCTGATCCTGTGCCAGTGCCCATACGTCCTCACCAGGAGCAAAACGAGGGGTAATATCCTGAAGGATTCCAGGCAAAGACATGAAAAAGGGCTGAGGACAAGTAGCTGCACACCACTCTTTTCCTTCCGTGAGACCTGAGCTTCTGACAAAGCACAGGGGCCCAGGAGCCTATCAGAAGGGAGGGTCTAGAGTTCTGATGTCAACCCTCAGCCTCCGGAGGTCAAAATCATCAGACACAAGGTCATCAGGGCGTTGCTATACTTGGCCATCAACTATGTGGTCCTTAGAGATTTTGCACTAGACAGACCAAATACTCAAGGTTATTAATTACGGCTCTGGAAGCCTGAGGTAGGAAGATCACAGATTTGATCGCATCCCAGACAGCTTAATAACTTAGTGAGATCTTTTCTCAGAATGAAAAAAGGTTGAGGGTTAGCTCGGTGTTAAGCCTCTGGGTTCAGTCCTTGGAGGCTTCCTCCCAGAAACACTATGGCAATCTTTACATTCTAGGAATTCAAAAACTGTGGCACGTATCAGTGGGTGGATATTTAATATACACAGAATGTGTTTTTCTGCTTCAAAGTCAAACGAATCTTCAAAATCTTTTCTAAATGGAGTAGAAAAAATAGTAACAAGGCAGGTGGATAGGTTTTACATTCATTTTACAGGTTTGTGGTCAGCAAATGAGAGTGAAAGCAGTAAACTGTCAAATGGCAATTATCTTGTGGGATGACTGAAAGTAGTCAGGTGTTTTTGTTGTTATTGTTTTAATAATAGGCACAGCCATTGTTCTGTAAGAATGCCACAAAACAGATTGCAAAAAGACTCAAGTCTGCCCCCTGGTGTGAAAATAAATAAAATCAACCGCAAGTGTTTAGAAGGTGGTACCAGTGCCCATGACAAGGAGGAAGTCCCTGCTCCACAGAAAACCTAATGTATTGTAACCCCAGCACTGTGGGAGGCTGAGGCAGAAGGACCATCAGGTTGGGGCCAGGCTTGGCAACTTAGTGATTTAGGAAGACGCTGTCTGAAAATAAAACATGGAAAACGGGTTGGATTTAACTCAGCTCAGCATGCAGGCCCTCGGTTCAATCTGTCATAGCACACACAAAAAGTCTCATAGAGAGTGGGCTAATAGTGTCCAAAAATGAAGAACTAGCTTTGTCCTCCAGATACTGAACTATTAAAATACTCCTCTACCAAGTGTTATACTGAGACAGAGTTTGAACGTGGCTTCGCACAGTGATTCTGCCCTGTCATTTGTCTCTGCTGTGTTTCTCGGAGCTTTTCAAAACAACGTGCTAGGCCTGGGGTGTAGCTGTTGCTCCATTCTGACTGTAGCGTGATCTTGCATGTTGCAATTTGTTTGTGGCATTTTTTTCCTTAAAATTTTATTTAGAAGCTGGGCCTGGGTACACAGGCCTATAATCATAGCATTCTGGGAGGCTCAAGCAGGAGAATCACAAATTTGAGCCCAGCCTGAGTGTCTTAGCTACTCAGTGAGACCCTGTCTCAAAAACACAATAAAAAGGCATTGGGACGTAGAACAGAGCAAGAGCCCTGGGCTCAATGCTCCAGTACCAAAAAACGAAACAAAACACATACTTAAGATACTTAACTGAATGACGCACAGAAGAAGTGACTCTTATTTTAATGAGGAATAGGAAAACGGAAGGTGTTGACATATTTGCAAAAACCTAAAAGGCATTTTTTTCTGTCTTTGTAGCTGTCTCCCTTGATGAGCAGCCTGGCCCATTTGGATTGCTTTAATTCTTCTTCTGTATGCTTCCTCCCACTGCTTCTGGGGGTTTTCCTTCTAATGCTCTGGGACTGGAATTCATCGCTATAGTTTGAATTACGGGTCCTTCCAGAACTGATATGTTGAAAATTATATCGCAGTAACATAGCACCAAGAAGGGATGTCTCTAGGAACTGATGTTCTACAATAGTTGGAGGAGCTGGGCCTGGTGATGTACGGCCTGGTTCTTGGTCTCTGCACTGGTCCGTAGGAAGCTTGGGAGTCCTCACTATTGTAGTAACATGAACAAAGTCGGACTAACTGAAACAACAAAGAACTCTTGTAGGTTTGGTCAGAGAAGTGGGATCACAGGGAAAACTGCTTCCCCCCGATTGAAGAGATGGGGGAACACATGGAATCATAACCACCCATGGCACCCAGGAACAGAATCTGCTGGGGACCCTGGGGCTGGGGATGGAATCACAAGTGTGGCGGATGGACTTCTGGAAGCTGAGCATCGGTGAGTCTGAGCTAAAGATCCAGGAAGGGCCAGTCCTTCTCGTGTCCACAATTTGTGGGTTTCCTCTCCATGAGCTCAACCAAGAGAGAACAATCCTGACATGCTTCCAGAAGAAGAGGGGGAAGCAAAGGACACGTCTGCACATGGTCTAGAGCATGGTCTGCTCTCGACAAGCTGCTTACTTAGGGAAATATCACTAGAGATTAAACTACTGGTTTTTTCCTGGTTTTGTTTTTAACCGAAGTGATCTCCAGAAAGGAAGAGGAACCTGCATCAATCTAGAGCTCTATGCCCTGCGACATTAACCTTCAGAATAAAAGGAGACTTTAAGAGTTGCTCACACAACTGAAGGATTTTTTGGCCCACAGTTCTGCTTTGGAAAAAGGCCAACAGAAGTTCTTCAGAGAGAAGAAAATACACTCTAGCTCAAAAATCCAGATTTATCTAACGAAGAGCAGAACATCAGGGAGGCAGAAACGTAAGGTAAAATAAAAACTATTAGTTCCCCTTGCTGACCTAGCAGATAAATTTGTCCAAAACGGTAACAACAGCACTAGTCTTAGTGTGTGCGTCCACACACAGAGGTAAGGGAGCGCCAGCTGTGATGCAAAGGACGGGAGGGAAGAATTGGAATTATTTAGTTATTATAAGGTACGGGGGCTACCTGAGAAGTGGTATAGTGGTATTTCAAAATGGACTTGGACTAGTCACAACTGTATACTGCAAACTTCAGGGCAATAATTTTTCAAAGTCTTTTTTTAAAAAATAGAAAGTATTCTTTCTGTTTTGGTAGTATGCATTTGCATTACTAATAAAAATTAGCTTGAGAAAATGGTGCATGTACATACAGCATTTTGATCATTTTTATTTCCCTTCTCTTCCCATCCCATCTCCCTCTCTACAAAGACTATCTTTCTACTTTCTCCCATCTCTATCTTTTTAAAAATTTACACATCCTCCCCTTTCCCTGCTCACCCTTCCACCCTCCCTTTCCCTTTCTCTCTCCACAAAGTCTATCTTCTTACGTTCTACCGTATCTCTTACATTTTT
>PVKB01001108.1:0-118044 GCA_004027205.1 Ctenodactylus gundi
GGGGGGGGGGGGGGGGGGGGGGGGGGGGGGGGGGGGGGGGGGGGGGGGGGGGGGGGGGGGGGGGGGGGGTGGTCCAGACTCAGCCCTGGTGGGGTGAGGCCACAGGCTAGGTAGCACCTGGTAGCAGGGGAGGGACACCCGGGACAGGGTCGGGCCTGGGCTCGCCCCCAGCTGTGTCCGGCCTTCAGAGCAGGCTTGAATACCTCTGCCCGCCTTCCTCAGCCTCAGTCTTCCCGTCTGAGCAAGGGCACCACACGACGCTGATGGAGAGTGACCGTGGTCGCTGGGGCTGTGCACTGCCAGGAGATGAGGTGCCCACAGCCACCCAGCAGAAGCCACAGGGCCCTGCTGTCTCGAGGTGGGAGGGACAGGGCCCACCCAGGTCCTTTTCTGTTTCCTGTAGTGAGTTTGGGGTCAGGTGGGAAGGCCCAGCATGCCTTCCATACTCCCAGACACAGCAGCAGGCGGGAGAGGCTGCGTGCGGCTCACACCTGGCCTCCCAGCCTCCGGAATCAGAGGGAAACAAAATTCATCTGACATCAGCCGCCCAGACCATGGTGCTAGGCCTGGAGTCTCACAGCTGCCATGCAGAAGGAACTGCCACCTAGGGACAGGACGTCAGAGCTGCAGGAGGCAGGTGGTGACACTGACATTTAAAGCCTGGAGACTGAAACCTGGTCTTCATCCTGGCCTATATCCCCAACCTGGTTTTATTTTTGTCATCTTGAAACTGGGCCTTGCTAAAAGTGGCCTAGGCTGATTTCAAACATCCTCCTGCCTCAGCCTCCCAGAGGGCTGGAATTATAACCCTGCACCAACAGGTTGACCGGCCGTGGCGCACGTTAAAGGCAATGCCAGCAGGATTTGCCAACGATTGGTGGAATGGGAGGCAAAGAGCTGTGGATCATGCCCAAGGTCTGGCCTGAACTGGTTTGGAGAAAGACGACTTGGGGCTTGATGGGCTGAGTGTAGGGGTGCAGGCAGCATCCACCGGGAGGTGGATGCCTGGACACTCAGGGCTGAGTTCAGAGGGGACACGAGGAGGGCCCGGCCCACCCGCCCTTCTCCCACCACGGTCCCTGCCCCACAGCCTCCCTTCCTCCCCGGCCACACACAGCTCTTGACTCTGGAGGCATGCCACCTCCCTGTGCTTGTCGTCGGCTGGCCAAACTGAGCTGGAGTGCCCGTGTGCAATGGCACTGCCCAGGGCCAGGTGTCCTGGAGTCCCAGGCACACGACCCACAGAGTACCATGTTCCCCTCCCTTCCCAAGAGGCCAGGGCGGCCTTCTCCTGCAGGACCCGGATCCGAGCCCCAAGCTCAGAGCCCCTCCCCAGAAGGATGTGCATGCACTGAGTGACAGAGTTCAGAATCCCCAGGGGGACAAGCCAGGCTGCAAAAACGGACAGCACTAAATGGGGAAGATAAACCCAGGTCATATCAGGAGATCTTGGGAGTTTGGATCTGGAGTGCCCCCCAAAAGTATCATGTGTTTGGGCATTACGGACTGCCTATGGAACCATGTGCTAATGAGAGGTGGGGCTCAGTCTGGACTGTGAGTGATGGGCGTGCAGTGGAGGACAGGCAGGTGGCAGATGCCAGATTGTAGGCATGGGAATTGGATTATAGGCGTGTGATGGGTTGGGGGCTGTGACCATTGCAGAGATGATGTCAACTTGAGGCAATCAGGAACCACACCTGGATGAGGCTTTAGGAACCATGCCTAGAATAGGCAATTTGGAGCCAGCCTGGGTTACAGTGTGAGTGACTTGTGGGCCAGCCAATGAGGGAAGAGCTCCCACCCAGATGTGGGAGGCCCAGCTGGAATGCTAAGAGTATAAAAGGGAGGAAGAAGAAAAATGGTTACAGTCTTTTCCTCTGGGGAGAGACTGGACTTGATGGGACTCGGCTTCCTGTGTGTGATGCTGTGAGCAGCTGCCTCTACCTTGGCCTCTGCCATGGACTTCCATGGCTTCCGGTCATCCCTGAGTGGACTGTGACCTTTTGAAACTGTGAGCTAAAATAAACCTTTCCTCCCCCAAATGTGTAGATGTTGGGTATTGAGTCACAGCAATGGAAAAGTAACTGAGCCAGGATCCGGATCACCCTCTGTGCATAACTGATAGAGTTGATGTCTTAAAAGGCTAGGTACAGTGATGTGTGCCTGTAATCCAAGCTACGTAGGAGGCTGAGGCAGAAAGGGCACTAGTCCAAGGCTGGTGAGGGGAACCTAGCAGGACTCTATCCCAAAATAAAATGGAAGCAATGGGAGTTACGACTCAGTGGCAGAGGTACAGGCCTGGGGCTTGAATCCCAATGCTTGAAAAAATATATATGTGGGACCACCTTGACCAAATCCACATTTGCAGAACACTATATACCCTGTAAGTGCAGAATATAAATAATTTTCAAGCTCATCTGGGGCCACAAAATATGCTTCAATTCACTCCAGAGAATGAAACCTCATAGAATATGGTCTCTGCCCACAGGTTTTTTTTAAAAATCAACACAAATAAAGGATATAGCTTGGACCGGTGGCCCCAGTACTTTCTGAGGCTGAATAGGGGATGGCAATTTCAAGCCCAACCTGGGCAATTTAGCAACTCTGCAAGACCCAGTCTCAAAATAAGAAATAAAAGATAGGCTGGGGATGTAACTCAGAGTGAAGGCCCAGGGTTCAATCCTTGGTATGAAAGAAAGAAAGAAACAAAGAAAGAAACAAAGAAAGAAAGAAAGAAAGAGAAAACTGAGTTAGAATTTGTGGGAAGCAGCTAAAGCTGTATTTGGAGGAAAATTTATAGCTCTAAAAATAAGACTACGTTGAGAAAAAGAGAAAGAAGCCTAAAATTAATGACCCAAGCATCTACCTTAAAACGAAACAAAAAAGAACAAAGTAAACTTGAAGAAAACAGAAATGTTACAGAGCAAAAACAGTAAAATCAAATAAATGGTAAATTAACAAAGCAAAAAATTGGGAAGATTAGTAGAATTGAAAAAGCACACCTAAGACTGGACCTTCTTTATTTTCGTTATCAATTGTCACTGCGTGTTTTGTGGTGACCATGCGCGGGTGGGCCATTGCGGGCGGGTGCCGGGCTCCCAGGGGACGCGGGCGGCAGGACAGGGGCTCCTTGGTCCCCTCCCGGGCTCCTGCGCATGCACGTGCTGTTTCAGGCCACTCACTGCTGGATCCTGCGGATGCTCTGCACCTGGAAGGTCTGGGCATGGGAACCCCACTCCCGGAAGTGCTTGTAGTCACCCGAGTGGTGGTCGCTCTCCAGCACATACTGGAAACCTCGGTAGCCCGGAAACTGGGAGCAAACCCAGCTGAAACAGGGAGGAGATGGAGAGTTACCTGGAGAGCCACCACGGAGGGGGTCCGTTCTGCCCTCAACCACAGGGCCTTGGATTGGGCTCTTGCTTCTGCCAGACGCCCTTCCAGGCGGAGTGGTTCTGTCCTCAGTGCCCACAGAATCGTTACATCCTCAGGGCAATCCCTGACTGTGCCTTGGGAGCACCCACTGTGTTCCGTAACTGGGTAAAACATCACCTCCCCTGCCAACACTCGGGGTGTAGGATGGAGTGGTCTGTCCTCAGCAATCCCAGTGCCTAGCACCCTGCCTGGTGCAGAGGGGAGCTCCGTCAGTGTCAGGGAGGAAGAGGAAGGGAAGAATGAACAGGCGAGTGGGAAGTCAACATCAGCCTTAGCACCTGGGTCCAGCTACGCCTGAAGCTAATTACACGTCAATAAATTAGGCTGAAACAAGTTTAGCCTGGGTTTCTGTCACCTGTCCGACCGCTCCCTGTGCCTCCGTCTTCTCCTCTGGAGTGTGGACATCCACCCCCAGCATGCAATTGCCCCGGGAAGGGAACTCTTCCCGGCAGCCCCCCTCTGCCCTGCCAGGCAGAGCCTCGGGCCACTTACGCCCCAGAGTGGACTCGGAAGGAACCCACTTCGTTGCTGTCCCAGCCCATGGCCTGCAGGGAGGGGTAGTCGTCGCTCAGCTCTCCTTTCCTGCCCAGGAAGTTCTCCTGCTCAAAGATGGTCAGCCTGGAGTCACGGTGATTCTACAGCCGCAGACGGGGAAGAGGGTCAGGCCAACGGGCCCAGCCGGAGGCCCAGTAGCCTCTGTGGTCCTCACACCCCGCCCTTGCCTCCCAAACCCACCTCCTGTGCCAGCGTCTTGGAAGGGTGCTAGAATGGCAAGTGCCAGAAACCTTATAAAAAGCCTATTGTTCTCCCTTCCAGAAATTCCCACAAAGAAAAGAATCATGGGACCCATAGGGCACGAGGATGCTCAACATAACAGAAAAACAGGACAGCAGATGCGCTGGCCCGGGTGACGGCAACAGGGGACCCGGCGGGAAGTGAGAGTCGCATCATGGGTAAGGAGAAGGGTGTGAATGTGGAGTTGGGGTCCTGACACTGCCACTTGCCGGGTGCTCGAGTTCAGGGGGGCTCACAGCAGCCCTGAGCCTGTTCCTGCATCTGTAAAGTGGAACCTACCTTGTCTGCTCTCCAGGGGTGCTCTGAAGACAGCAGGGCTCATGAGCCATGTATTTTGGGGGTTTTGTTTGGGGGGAGGGTGGTTTTGTTTGTATTTTTGAGACAGTGTTTCACTCTGCAGCCCAGGCTGGTCCTGAACTCATTATGGAGCCCAGGCTGGCCTTGGACTTGTGGCAATCCTCCTGTCTCAGCCTCCCAAGTCCTGGGACTATAGGTGTGCACCACCACACCCAGCTTTATGTGGTGCTGGGGAATTGAACTCAGGGCTTTGACCACTGTGCTATTCCTCCAGCCCCTCATGAGCCATGTAGCACCAAAGATCAGGCCTGGCACAGCCCACCAGGTGCCCTGGATTTGCACAATGTCTTGGCCACATGTGGAACAAATAGCAAGCTTGGAGCCTGTAGCAAGGAATCCTGGGAGCTATGAGAACTGATGTCGTAGATGAGATTTAACCTTCTGGAAGGAAGATTGTGGTGATACGTGTGGCCAGCGAGGAGAGCTGGTTTCTGAGCCTCAGGATCATTATGATTTTTCTTTCTTTTCTCTTTCTTTCTTTCTTTCTCTCTTTCTTTCTTTCTCTTCTGCAGTGCTGGAATGGAACCCAGCCTCACACATATAAGCACATACTGTAACACTGAACTGCACCTCAGACCCATAATTCCATTTTTTAAATAACAAAATTATGTGTGTGTGTGTGTGCCAGAAGGCAAGATATTGCATGGCTTCTCTTCTATGAGAAACCCAAAATATAAATAATTTAAAGAACAAAAATTAGAGCCCCATGTGATGGGACACAAGTAGACTTTGCAGGAAGGTCAGTGTGCCTGGGAACAGGATCGGGGGGACAGGGAAGGGCAGGAGAACTAAATATGAGAAGACGACGCGTCTGCCAGGCCCCGGGGCTCAGGTCTGCAAATCTCAGCATTCTGGGAGGCTGAGGCAGAAGAATCACAAGTTCGAGCCCGGCCTGAACAACTTAGCAACAGAGTGAGATCCTTTCTTATACCAAACACTAAAAAGGTGGGCTGGGGATATAGTTCCACGCAAAGGCCTTGGGCTCGGTCCCTTATCCACCTGCCCCCTCCTCCACAAAAAAAGGACGTAATGCACATAGGTACCAATCCCCCAAGACGCATGCAGTCTCCAGATACCACAAACATAGATTCATAAAATAAACATGCCCTAAGAGTGAGGTGTGCACAGACCCGCAGCCATCAGTAGGCGTGGAAGGCCCCTCTGGTGTTGCCCCCATGGTGACACATGGGCAGTGATTACTTTCTGTCTCAGAGGAATGATTGCTAGGGACTGTCCTCTCCCGCCACCTCAGGGATTCCCCCTGAGGTGTGGGTCATAAATATGGTCACTTACGTAATTTGAAATGGGTAAAAAATGTGTTTAAAGAAGAGAAAATGACATATGCCTCCCTGAGTCTCAGCTTTCTCCCCCATAGATGAGCTAAGAAAGCCCACCTCCTCCCGCTGTCAGCCAGGAGTGGGGTCTGGCTCTGCACCCGGCCCAGACCTCCTGGCACGCCTGCCCTCAGGGTTCCCAAGAAGACACACAAGGCCTCCAGGGCCCACATCAGAGCTCAAGTTTCTGTGGGGCTGAGTGTGCGGCTCTGACATGGGTTCATGGTCCCACTTCAAGATGGAGAAGCGGAGGGTCCCAGGGCACAGAGACAGCCTGTGTCATGTGACTTGAAGAGGGGACACAATTTAGACTGCGCCTGAGATCTGGTGCCCGGGCCAGGAGAGGCCCGGGAGGCAAGGGCAGGACTCACCGCGCAGGCGACGGGCCGGAAGGAGGTGAGCCTCTCGGCGGGGTAGGCCGTGTTTCCGCTCCAGGCATCCCAGCATGGATAGTCGCCCCGCTCCAGCACGTACTGCTGCCCCTGGAAGCCGGCATGCTCGAAGCCCACCCACCTGCAGGCAAACAGAGGGTGCGGGAGGTCAGACCCGGCTGAGCTCCAGGTCCTTGTTCCGTTAGGGGTGACTCTGCCTGCGGGACACTTGCGAGTTCCTGGAGGTATCTGTGATTGCCACCATCAGGGGAGAGACCTCAGGGGTCCTTCAGTGGGCAGAGGCTGGGGACGCCTCTGGAGATCCCACAGAGGGTGGGAAGCCCCTGCCCAGGACACGGAGCCACATTAGGAATGAGGGAGGAGACTCAGCCTGGACTTCCAGCCCAGGACACAGGGTGCATCCTGCAGGAGGGGACCAGCCCATGCAGGATGACCCTGTGCATACACGGCTGTGTAGGCCACACACATGGGCTCACCCAGGGGCTGACCTGGGCCCTGGGGGGTGGGGTGGGGGGTTCCTGACCACCCTGCCGGGACATGAGAGATGGCCTTGGTGGGTGCTGCCTCAAGATCCACTCCTTCCCACTCTCTCCTGAGGCAGCTTCTGTCTACCCCCCTGCCCCCACCTGATCCACCTCACCTCCCATGGGGACAGCCACAGCGTGGCTCTGTACCACCTGGCAGGTCGGCCAGCCCTCTGTCACCCTTGTTCTGGGTCACCTGAGGGACAAGGCACCGAGAGACTGACCCCGCACACCCCTGTCACGCGCTGCCTTTGTGAGCGGCACCTGTGCGAACATCCCCAGGCCGGGTTTCCTCACCCATGCTGGGCCCCCGTCTGAGCCCCTCTGCCTTTGCACAGAGCAGGGGCTCCAGGAACGGCTGCCAGGGTGTGAGGTGAGGGGTGAAGGGACCGAGAACCCCACGCGGGGAGCCCGCTTTCCTTCCCGCCTCATCCCAACTACCCAGAACCTTCCATCCAATGCCACAGCCAGGGAATGCAGGCACCAAATTCACTTTGAATTTGACTAGAGATTAGGCTGGAAGTGGGACACAGGCCTGTGGTCCCCACACTCGTGGAGACTGAGGCAGGTGATTGCAAGTTCAAGCCTCGCCTGAGCAGCGTAGCTAGATCTGGTCTCAAAAATAAACAAGGCTGGGGTCATGGCCTAGTGGGGAGGCCCTGGCCTCCATCTCTTACATGAACTAAATAAATATTAAGGTAAAATAGAATAAAATGCTCCACTCTTTAGTGCCGTTGAAACCTGCAAAGTCCTCCGTGGCCGTGAGAGGCCAGGGGCCGTGGGTCATCCCAGGGCAGAACCTGGGGACCTTCATCGCAGCAGGAAGGTTTACTGAAGGCCGCCATCCGGAGTCTCGTGTGTCATGGCTGTGACCTTCAAACCCTCGACTTTGCACTAGTCTCTCCCTCCCCCCAAAAGAGATCATGTTTAGCACCTCAGATGACAACGTTTAGCTTAAAAATAACGTTTTTTAAGAACTGTATTTTTATAGTTACTTTCTACCTGCGATGAGTGAGGCTGGCTTTCAGTTTATGCCTAAGACAGACATCTTTATTTTCAACACTGAGCCCTAAGGGTCTGCCTCATCCAGTGGGCAGGGATTATAGGAGGGGCACCCCAGCATCTGGGTAGTGCACCCTAACTTCTAGACAGTGCACAGCCTTCTGATCAGCATCCTGCACACTGTCCAGCACTGCAAGTGGGCACACAGCACACACCCTGACAATTCTTTTACCATCTGCTTTTTACAGAAGCGGGACTATGGATCCCAGGTGGGAGCAGTGGCCTCTCCAGAGACAGGTGTGGCTGCCTAGGGAAACGGGGCTGAGGCCACCGAGAGGTCCCAGAACACCTGCCTAGGGTCTTTCCTGGCCTCCCACCCGCACCCCTGCTTCGTGTCCCTCTCAGACTCACGCTCCGCTCAGCACTTTCAAAGACCTCACGGTCTCAAAGCCGAGCTCCAGCACACTGGGACACTCGGCCGTGAACTCGTGCCGCCGGCCCTGGAAGCCCTCTTCATCCCACACCACCATCTGGGCCAGAAAGAAAAAACAGAGACGCGGCGTCAGCACCCTGCCAAGGCAAGGGTTTGGGGTCCCCCGGGACTCTAGGTGCAGCATGTCACGTGGGTCAAGGTGTGCAAACTCAGATGCCTCAGGGGCCAGTCAGGGTCATGAGGGCCGGAGGAGGGAGGGGTGTGGAGAGCACCGGCCAGACCGTGGTGGGTGCTGTCCAGCACCACTCTCTGGTGCCAGGTGGCAATGCCAGCTAGGCCCTCACATCCCTCAGGACGCTCTCTAAATCATGTGGATTCTCCAGGTTTTAAAAGCTGGTGATGACTTTTTTCTTCCTACATACAGGTGTGGTCAAAGAAATCAGGACAAAAGTCTGTTGCAGGACACAGTCTGTGCCAGCAAGTGCGACAAACACTTCAAGTTCTGGAACCAGAAGACCTAAACTGTGCACAGTCTTAGGCAAGTTCCTTTCCCACTTAGCCTTAGTTTCTTTCTTCCTTTCTTCCTTTCTCTCTTTTCCTCTCTTTCTTTCTTTTTTTGTGGTTCTGGGGATCGAACCCAGGACCTTCACACTGACCTACATTCCCCAGCCCATTTCCTTATTTTGAGACAGGGTCTTGCTAAGTCATTAAGTCACTCGGGCTGGTCTTAGACTTGTGATCCTCCTACCTCAGCCTCCCAGAGTCCTGAGATTACAAACTTGCACCACCAGGCCTGGCCTGGGCCTTGATTTCATAATCTGTGAAATAGGCTTTGAGAACCCTCCCCTGGGGTAAGGCTAGGATCTAAGGGTGGGGGGGCATGGGAGAGTTTGGGGACCGGATTTGGCCTCTGCCCCCACCCCGTCCCTCCAGAGGCACCATCCCGCGGAACCTTCCTACCTTCCAGTGTCCTGCTGACTTGGTGCATTGCAGCGCCATGCTGTCCCCTTCCTACATGAGAAAAGAAGGTGAGACCCCCCCGCCCTGGCTCCTCGGCTCTGCTCCCCCACCTGCGCCCAGGTGGGTCCCGAGTTTGGCCTGTCCGTCTGCTGTTCTTTCCACCTGTGCCCGCCTCCAAACCTACCCACGCTGGGCCCCGGAGCCCGTGAGCTCCATGCTGTGTGGTCTAATTTGCTCACTCCGGGCGGGTGTGGGGATGCCAAGGGATGGGAGTGCCACCCCAGCAGGTACTAGAGGGCTCGGCAGGGTTGAGACCCCCCAAAGAGGAGCTTTTGTGGGGGGAACTAGGCCACAAAGCTAAGCGACGATTCTGTGCTTCAGTGCGGGCCACAGAGACCAGGCTGAGTGTTTGGGACTGTCCCCAAGAGGGGTGAAGACGGCATTCCGGGTGACGCAGTGACACCCCAGGACAGGGACCTTGGCTTCCCCTCCCCAGGACGCTCATGGCAGTGCTGAGCCCATGCCCCTCCAAGCCCTGGACTTACCGAGATGGGCCCTGGGAGCATGTCAGAGCGGGACGGTCAAGGGCAAGCTCTTATAGGCAGGGAGGGGAGAGGGGCCCCTGGGTGGCAAAGCCCCGACTCAGCAGGCAAGCAGTGGAAACAAAAGCTAGCCCTGGTCACAGCCCCAGGGCCGAGGCGTCAGCAGCTCTGGCTTCAGCTGAAAGGGAACAGGGCAGGTCGCCTCCCCCAAGGGACAGCCAGGAAGGAAGGTGACAGGTGGAAGGCCGGCCTCAGTCAGCTTCCTGGGGCTGCTGGCCAGGCAGGAGAGCGAGCACTCGGTGGCAGTGGTGGTGGTGGCGGGGGGGGGGGGGGGGGGGGGGGGGGGGGGGGGGGGGGCTGGTCCAAAGTCATCCCTGTCTGCTGGATGACCTTGAGTTGATCATTCCCCCTCGTGCCTATAAAATGGGTCAGAAATTAACTCTATCACCAAATCGTGGTGGCACGATGCAGCGTGCCTGGCACAGAGCAAACATTCCACAAGTGCCAGTTTCTTTGCCCCTCACTAGTCTCTTCTCATCCCAGTGGAGCGGGGTCCCCAGGGGAGTGCTTGCGGGGTCTGCAAGCCAGAAACGAAAAGCCTGAAAGCTCCCGGGCCTGGGCCCTGCCCTCCAGGTCCGTGGGAGAGCAGCCCCTAGCTGTGGACAAGGAAAGTGCAGGCTGCGGGTAGTTGCCTGTGCCATGGGTGACCCCTGGGGCCCTCTGCGCACTCAGGGCCTTTGGAATGTCAGCCTCCGTCCCTTCCCGGGAGAGTCAGACACAGCTGTCCTGTTGGCCCACGCGTGACTTTGACACAAGCGGCCCAGCAGATCAGAGACGAGGGCCACTGGAGAGCCAGGCAACCCCGGGGGCACGCTCCGCGCCCCGTGCTGGCTAGGTGGCTTGAGCAGGTTCCCTCCCCTCTCTGAGCCCCAGCTTCAATGAGCCGGGTGAAGTCCCCGAGCAGCTGGGGACAGCTGAGAATATGTGCGGATCAGTCCTGGTCTGCATTGGTGACCATGCCAGCGCCACAAGAGGCATCGTGCGCCCCATCACCTCTGTCACTGTCCCTGCGAGGAGTGGGAAGGACGTGGTCCCGATTCCTGGGAGGTCACCTCACCCCAGAGACCCCATCCTCCAAGGGGAATCAGTGCTCAGAGCCAAGGCGCCCTGAAAGGCAGGGCCCCAGCCCCTCTGGGTGTGTCTCCTTGCCAATGGGGGCCCAGCACCGGCCGGGGCTGCCAGACCTGTGGGCGGTCCCCACCACAGGCATCTTGGCCCCAGTTCCTTGGCTGCCCGGTCCCATCCCAGCCTAACCCCCCGGGGTTTGGCTCCTGATGAAAGGCTGAGGGGGGCTGGAGAACGTGGGGTAACAGAGGCACAGGGAGATCCCAGGCAGAGCTGGCTCTGTGGGTGTCCTGGACCCCCACTGCAGCTTGGGCTGGGAAGGCAGCTGCAGGGGGCCCGGCTGAGCCCAGCTCCTGGGGCCTCTGGCCCAGATTCTCTTGTTGAAATCATTTTTTTCAGCTGGGCCTCAGTTTCCCCAGGTGAAAAGGAGACCTCAGTCCCAGGTCTCCTGTGTAAAGATGGAGTCCAATCGTGTCAGTTCTTCTTCTTTTTTTTTTTTCTTTCTTGGAGACGAGGTCCCTCTTGTCCAGGCTGGTCCTGAATTCACCATGTAGCCCAGATTGGCCTCAAACTCATAGCAATCTTCCTGCCTCAGCCTCCTGAGGGCGTGCACCACCACGTGCAGCTATTATGGGTGCTGGGGGATCCTGAGCTTCCTGAGCAAGCAGGCACACTGCCGAGCTGCGCCCAGCCCCGATCATGCTGGCTCTGGCAAGGGACCCCCTTCCTTCCATCTCTCCTTTCTCCGACTTTCCCTCGCTGCCCACTGCCTGTCCACTCTACCCTGCAGTTCTGTTCCCTTCATGTTCTTGCTGGCCTCCTCCGGCGACCTGGCTTTCTCTTTCCTGGCCTGGCTCTCCCCGCTTCCCGCTGCACCCCACCTTCTGTTACGAGCCCCAGGAATGACTGCCTATCACTAGCTCTTGACGGAGGCCTGTGTAGAGGTTGGGGCCGGTGGCAGAATCAGACATGGCCACCATATTCCTGGCTGCCGGCTCTGCCCCTGGGGTGACTGCAGGGGATGACACACAGGCCAGCAGAGCGTGCCACGGTAGGCGAAAGGACGGGGAGCTGGTCTGCTGTGGTCAGCCCACCCAGCCGGAAGAGATGCGACCCCCACACCTGTGGCCAGAGGGCAGAATGAGGGCACCGGCCGGGCCCAAGCGGGCAGGGTGAGAAGGAGTGCGTGAGCCCAGGACCGCTTGGTGCCCTGGCTCCCCTCATTTTGAAATGGGTCTAAAGGAAGCACCCTATCCAGTGGCTCTGCCTGGGGACTGATGTTGGGACCAGTCATGCGCTGAGCCCCAGGAAGCCCCCTCTGCCGTGCGCATCACTTCTCCTTGGCTCCGGGTCACCTTGCCTTCCCTGTGGGATCTGACAGGGACACTTGTGGCTGCCAGTGGCTCCAGACACAGCTGCCCAGGGCAGAGCCCCGTCCCTAGGTAGAGTTGGGACTCAATCCGGGGCTCCTGTCTCCTGTACCCCATGCCAGCACAGGCAGGGACCCGCAGGCCCACTCCCCTTGCTGTGGTCATGGAGAGACGCGTCGGGCCGTGTGGGTAGCCCAGTGCCGCTGGCCGGGCCTTCGGGCCTTCGACCGCGTCCTCTGGGTTCACAATGGAAAGTGCTGCTCTCGGCAGTGACCTGGGGAGGCTGGCTCGACCCCGCCCAACAGGTCCTGCTGAGCCAGCTGCCCCTTTGTGCCCACACTATAGGGCCTAGAGTCTGCCAGGTTATAAAATGGGGGGTCGGCCCCGAGTGCCCAGAGCGTGGCCTGTCCTCCAGCAGGGAGTCGGCAGTCTCCAGGTAAGAGGGAAGCCACTGTGCTACCAAGAGCCGAAGGGAAGGGAAGGGGGAGAGAGAGAGAGAGAGAGAGAAAGAGAGAGAGAGAGAGAGAGAGAGAGAGAGAGAGAGAGAGAGAGAGAGAGAGAGAGAGGCAGAGGCAGGTACTTGGGATAATACAGGAAAGACACAAGGACTTCAAGACCAGAGAGGCTGCCCCAGGAGTCCCTGCCCCCAGCATGGTGGGGGACTGCAGAAGTTAGGCAAAGCCACTCTACCTGACGCCCACGAACTAAGTCCATACTCCTGGGTCCTTCCGCAGGCCAGCCCAGGACTGGAGCTGTGCCCACCCCCATGTCTGCAGGTGATGCCTGACGCAGTCATCTGGGAGCAGAGCTTGGGACAGGCAGGTCCCTCTTCTCAGAAGAGATGTGAACTGAGAGTCCCGTATGCCCAGCACCGTGCCAAGCGTGGAGGGCGGGGGCAGCAGGGAACACACCCCAGCGGGAACCAGCAGGGAAGCGGCTCTGCCGCCTGGCTCCTCCCCTCTCCAGCACCAAACCAGACTAGGGCCCTGCTACTCGTGGAGTTTTGGACAGGGCAAGGTGCTTGTACCCAGCCTGGCCTGGAGGTGCAGGCCTATAATCCCTGCACCCTGGGAGGCTGAGGCAGGAGGATCTCAAGTCTGGAACACAGTCTGGGCAACTTAGTGACCTTATTACAAAATCAAAAATGGGCCAGGGATGTGGCTCAGTGTGCAAGTCCTGGGCTGGATTCACACACGTGCACACACACACACAAACACACACACACACACACAGGCACGCACGCACACGTGTGAATGAATGCTCATGACAATGCCTCGCTGCTTCCAAAGAAGTCAAGATCACACAGAGCAGCGTGACTATCGGCAGAGAGGCTGCAGGGGGCTTGGGAGGGCCCTGTGGGGTGAGCGGACAGGTAGAAGGGCACGGCTGGCCCTGGGGACAGCACATCTCAGGGTTCAGCATGCTCCCCAGCTGGCTGGGTGGTGGAGGAGCAGGATGGGGCAGAGCCATGCCAGGGTCCTGCTTCCAAAGGAGAAGGACAGAAGCCAGTTTAAAGGAGCCGGAGCCCCAGGGTGAGAGGGCGTGAGAGCAGGAACCGAGCCGAAACCCCTGAACCTGCTAATGCCCTGGGTTTCTTCACTGGCTGTTGCAGGAGGGAACCATGTCGCAGGCTGCCAAGGCCTCAGCCACAGCGGCAGTGAACCCAGGGCCAGATGGCAAAAGCAAAGGGGCCCCGCCCTCGGGACCGGCCCCAGGTCCCGGCCCTGCCCTGGCCCCCGCGTCTGGGACGGCACCCAGCGCCAAGGCGGGAGACCTGCCTTCTGGGAGCTACCGGGTAAGGAACCGCGTGGGCTGGGCCGGCCTTCCTGCACAGCCCTGTTCCCTCCCTGTCCCCTCCTGCCCACCTCCTCCTGGGCCTCTTTGGCCATCTCTCTCCTCCCCAGTCTCCTCCTTCTCCTCCACGTGAATGTGCCCGCCAGTCCAGAGCCTAACAGTGCTCAGGGGCCTCGATGCCCTAGGAAGGAGGGCCTGTCCTGGGAACACAATGTGTCACTACTGAAGGGCACGTGCTGCCGGGCCAGCCCACACATAGGTGTCCCTGATGGAAGTAGCAGGCAGACAGGAAGCAGACCAGCTCAGCTGCGGGAGCCCCTGTCCAGGAGTGTCCGGAACAGCAAGCTGGCAGGGCCCAGGAACTCAGGTGCCCAGGCTGAAAGGGTCACGGAGAGCGAGGCGCCCACACCTGAAAGTTGGCAGGCTTGGTTCCCATCTCAGGTGCCCAGGCCTGGCCATGATTTTCTGTGACACACAATTGCGTGGATGAGCCCGGCTGGCTTCTATCTCCACAGTCTTAATTTCTCATTCTAATTTAACTCTAACAATGCAACCAGGACCCACAAACTCACCATCCTTAAAAAAGCCAGAGGCTGGCCCAATGCACAAGATTGCAATCCCAGCACTCCAGGAAGCTGAGGCAGGAGGATCAAAGTCTGAGACCAGCCTGAACAACTTAGCATGACTCAGTCTCAGAATATAAAAACGGGCTGGGGGTGTAGCTCAGTGTGCAGGCCCTGGGCTTGCCTCAGAGGCCTTAGCTGGGTGTGGTGTAATCCCAGCTACTCAGAAGGCTGAGTCAGGAATTTCACAGCTTTGGCTACTTACTAAGTAAAGTCCTGTCTCACGGGAAAATGTAAAATGGGCTGGAGACCGAGCTCAGTGGTAAGACTCTTGCGGAGGATGCGCGGGGCTCTGGGTTTAACCCCAGTACCTCAATAAATAAACAAATAAAAGCCAGGATGTGGCAAAAAAAAAAATCCTGTCCCCGACCCTCGGGTGCACCCATGAGCCTGCTTGCCTACGCTCCACCCCACCCCACACCTGTTACGTGCTTGTTCTGTTTTTACAAACTTTCCTTCATTATTCCTTTAAAAGCATCACTGCCTTTTAACCTATTGGAATTTACTACCTGGAGTTATTCAGGGTTTTCTTTTTTCTTGCACTGACCATGCAATGCCCGAACCCAGGTTTGGCTGCAGGAGGGCATGGGGCTGCCAACTTTCCTGCCAAGGGCCCCTCACCTGGGGCTCACCAGCTGGGCTCCCACAAAGCAGCGCGGCTGAGACGTTCTTTCTGTTTGGAGATGGCAGTCCTACTGTGTGTGCAGGCTGTCCCTGAACTCCTGAGCTCATGTGACTCTCCTGCCTTAGCCTCCTAAGTAGCTGGGATGCAGCTAGCTTGGCCTACATGGTCCTGCCTCTGCCTGGCCCCTGGGGCAGGAGGACCAGCACAGAAGCATGGGTGCTGGGTCTAGGCAGTGGGGACCTCCTCTTTTACATCTGAGGAATTGGGAGCTCAAAGAAAGCAGGCAGCTGCAAATTTGCAGCAAAATTTTCCCACCTTGGGACAAGAGCGGACAGAACCCCAAACCCCAGGCTCAGTGGGTGACTTGGCTGGGTTGCGGGGAGACAGCAAGTATTTCCTGCATCCAGGGCTGTAAATATAGGCCCCATCCGTCCACTCTCTGCCCTAGGGCAGTCCTTGGACTTTGCAGGTGGTGAGGTAAAGCAGGAGGGACAGAGAGAGAGAGAGAGAGAGAGATAGAGAGAGAGAGAGAGAGAGAGAGAAGCCCAAAAGCCCAGCCTAGGGCATGTGCCAGGTCATGGGGACTCCAGCACAAAGTGAATGAGGACAGAGATGGTACCATGTCTGTGAGGCCTTCCAGGCTGGACCTTTTCTCTGAATCACATCTCCAACCCTTTTTAAAACTATTATTCTTGTTTAACTGAGACAGGTATCCCTAAGTCTCTAAGTTGCCCAGACTGGGCTTGAACTTGAGATCCTCCTGCCTCAGCCTCCTAGAGTGCCAGGATTGCAGGTGCATGCCCCCACATCGGGCTAGATCTTAAGCTCGGGAGTAGAGAGAGACAGGGGACTGGCTGTCTCCCATGCCGTGCCTGGCACCCACACTCGTGTGCCCCGTGCAGGCCCTGCTGGGATGGGGACTGTGCCCTGAGGAGCTCTGGCTGACGCCTCGAGCTTTGGCTTGGTTTGGTGTGTATCTCTGGGGCCTGGCTGGCGCCTCACTCTGCCCTGGGGCGGGGGCTTCTCTTCCGCAGCTGGTGATCTTTGAGCAGGAAAACTTCCAAGGCCGCCGGGTGGAATTCTCAGGAGAGTGTCTGAACCTGGGGGACCGGGGCTTTGAGCGAGCACGCAGCCTCATCGTCACCTCTGGACCGTGAGTGTGGGGCGGGCCCGGCCTTGGTCACAGCGCGGTTGCCCAGCCAGAACACGGCAGGCACCGGGCACCAGCTCTGGGCCTGGACTGTGCCACTGGCACCTCTGCTATTTCCAGTTCTCATTGCAAACCCGAGAGGGCCGTGTGGCTACCTTTCCCACCTGACAGGTGAGGAATCTGAGGCTGGGAGCGATTGTCCTGTTAGGATAAGGTCATGTTGACAGTAGGTCACCGTCCTGGCCTGCAGGAAAATTCTGTCCCTGCTGTAGAAGGTGTCCCACCTGTTACTAGGGACAGCGGGCTGCTGTCCCCTCACCTGAGCCTTGAGCACTTCCGGAAGTGGTTCTAAGCCACTTAAGGACAGATAGCAGGTGCCAGGCCCGGGACAGGGGCTTTACCTGGACAATTGCCCCGTGCTGTGTGAAGGAGAAGCTGCTCTCAGCCTCATTTAACAAACAGGGAAACTGAGGCTCCAAAGGATTTAATCCAGTGGCCAAGGTCACCCAGTGGTAAGTGGCCAGGCCAGTGTTTGATTCAAGTTGGCTGATTTTGTTGCCACACTTGTGTGTGTGCGTGTGTGCGTGCGTGCGTGCGTGTGTGTGTGTGTGTGTGTGTGTGTGTGTGTGCACATGCGCGCGGTACCGAAAATCAAGCCCGGGGCCTTCACACTGTCCTATATCCTTAGCCCATTTTTAATTTTAATTCTGAGATAGGATCTCACCGAGTTGCTGAGTTGCTCAGGCTGGGCCTCAACCTTGTGACCGTCCTGCCTCAGCCTCCCAGAATGCTGAGATTACAGTCCTGTGCCACTGGGCCTGGCCATTCCTACCCTCTTAAGCATCTAGCAGCCAACTCTGGCTGTCCCCAAGCTGGCTCATGTGAACTGTGGACAGGGCTTTGTACCAGCTCCACACAAGACCCAGGCGGTCCCTTTGCCATCCTTTCCCTACTCCAGAGGCCCCTAAGGAGCCTGGCCAGCCCACCCCAAGCATCTCAGGACTGTCCATAGCCCAAGTAGGGCAGGGGCTTGGTTTTTAGCTCCCCTGTTCAATCTGTTCTGTTTCCAAGCCTCAGTCTCCTCATTCTGAAGATGGAGGGGAGTGACAGTCCCTACTTGCCCTTCAGAATTACTCTGAGGCCCCAGGGGATAATACGGAACAGACGGTCCCGGCTAGTCACGAGCTGGTGGCCTTGAGTCCCGATCCCCCTGCCTGTTGCCCTGGGAGTACAGCCAGGTCGCCCTGGTCCCTGGAAGGCTCTGGGGCCACTTCTGCTTCCCATCCCCACCCATCCCTGGGACGGTCACCACGACCTCAGCACTGCCCCAGTCCCAAGCCCAGCCGGGAGCAGAAACTGCCAGATGTGGGCAGCTTGGGGTTTCGGCTGCTTTGATGCTGGTGACTCAAACCCAGAGTGTGTTCTCTCAGAGACGCAGCTTGTGGAAACAGACCTGTGGCCCAGGGGTGGGGCTGGGTGGGCCCGCAGGACTGAGGGACAAGGAGGAAGAGGAGGAGGGGGCCACACCACAGCACCAAGAACGAGGGAGGCTGCCCGTCTGAGCCTTAGGGCACTGCCATCTGGCACCAGGCACCTTCCTGGGGCCTAGGCTCAGGACTCCACCACCTGAGCCTGTTTCCATATCCATAAGGGAGATTCCTGCGTTTTCCTTCTTCTGGTTCCAGGCTCCAGTGGGTGGTAGCAGATGAGAAAAGGCTCCGATAGACGCATGCCAAGCTCCCCACTGTAAAGAGGATGAGGGAGCTCTAGGTGGGGGGTGGGGAGGGGGGTGGCAGGGCTCAGCAGGTGGCTCTCCAGAGCCCAGCAGCTCCCTGTTGTTCATGGAGCTGGCCCTCACTCTGTAGGATCTCACACCTCCTGACAAAGTGGATGTCATCATTTCTTCTCCCTCACAGAAGCTTACCGAGCTTCGGGGACTGCCCCAGACTCCAGGCAAGTAACTGGTGAGCTGGGATTAGAGCTCAGGGCTGCCCGTGTTCAAAGTCTACACTCTTACTACTCACATTCCTCCGCCTCCTGCCATTCCGTCCCTCTCCACACATAACACTCCGGCACCCTCAGCAGATGCTTTCTTATTTCCTGAGAACCCCAGTCACGGGGTCCAGGTACGGGGCCCCTCAGCCAATGGCTGTCTTCCAGTCCTTGGTCAGGCTATGCTGGGTGTGCCAGGAGAAGCCCTGCTGGACTTTCAGTTTCCATATGCACCATCGTGTCTTGTTAAGTCATCCAGGAATCGGAGGTCCCGAGGTGACTGTCATCTCTCCCGCTCACCCATGCCACGGACCAGCATTCCTGACGTCAGGCTGCCTTTACCAAATGTGTATCAATTTTTCTCTGACCTCTGTGCTGTTGGGACTCTTCACTAGTTAATATATTTCATTTAAAATAATCACTTTTAAGCATGAATGCATATGTTATAAAATAACCTTTACATTACTTATGCAAATGGAAGTTAGTATCACTTCTTCCAAGCAAAAATAATTCATAAAAAAATAAAACAATGAATGGGGCCCAGTGGCACAGGCCTATAATTCCATCATTCTGGGAGGCTGAGACAGGAAGATCACAAGTTCAAGCCCAACCTGAGCAACTTGGTGACTTGGAAGGATCCTTTCTCAAAATCAAATTTGATGAAACAGGCTGGGAATATAGCTTGGTGTGAAGGCTTTGGGCTGGATCCCCAGGACCATAAAGACAAAACAAAATAACAACAATAAAAATAACACAGGGAATACACAATACTGTATTACTGCCTGCTCTGAGTCCTGAGCTGGTGGCCCATTTTCCTTTGCTACAAAAAGAGACCAGTAAGTGTTAAAGACATACTGGTTTTGGAGATTTTCTGTCGAGGGAAACCAGGCTTGTAGGAGCATCTGGCTTTATGTGTCTGACGTGGTATGGCGCTTGAGGCCCGTGTGAGCCCTACATTTGCAAGGATAGCTCTGTTAAGCTTGAGGCCCGTGTGAGCCCTACATTTGCAAGGATAGCTCTGTTATTTGCTCACATCGTTTTGTTTAATCACGCCTTCAAAAACAATAGATGCATGATTACAGATGGCTTGAGGCTGAGAGTCCACAGCCCCACACTGTTAGGGGAACTGCTTAGCACCGAAGCTGAGCACCTTGTTTGACTCCTCACTGGCCTCAGGGTTGCTTCGGAAGGGGACAGCCCCAACTGATTCATGCCCTCTGCCTCTGCCCTCCTGGTCCTCCTCCTCCAGCTGGGTCGCGTTTGAGCAGTCCAACTTCCGTGGGGAGATGTTCGTGCTGGAAAAGGGCGAGTACCCCCGCTGGGACACCTGGTCCAGCAGCTACCGCAGTGACCGACTTATGTCCTTCCGGCCCATCCGGATGGTGAGTGGCTCTGGGCTGGGCATGCGGAGGTCCCGGTTTGGGGCAGGGGCAAGTCTGAGAGCAGGCTGGGCACAGGGAAGTCTGGTGACCCCAGGACTGAGGAGAAAATCCATGTTGCTGCACTCTGCACACCCGGCCTCATGCTGGGAACCCTGGGAAAACACAAACACAAAAGCAGGTGTTTCTGGATTCTGCTGCTATGGAGACTGGAACCCCCCCCCCCCTTCCAGTAGAGCTCCAGTTCCACTCTTCCTCGATTCTCTTTGAGTCCCTGGCTGCGCACGACTGTCTTAAAGGGGGAGCTTTTAAAACCCCAACGTCCACCCAAAGACCCCACCTGCAGTTTGAAACTGTGCAGCGGTGGCTAAGGGAATGCTGTAGCCACACCAGTGACACAGGCCTATCATCCCAGCCCTGTGGAAGGCCAAGGCAGGAGAACCACACGTTTGAGCCCAACCTGGGCAACTTAGCAACTTAGCGAGACCCTATCTCAAATAAACAATGCCAAGGAGCCTGGGATGTAGCTCAGTGCAAAGGCCCTGTGCTCTACCGCTAGTACATCAAAAGGAAAAAAAAAAGGAAAGCTGTGGAAACACAGCTGGACTCCCTGGCACGTGATATGCTGAATTAACCTCAAAAGTCATCATGAAGATGATTCAAATCCAGGTAAGTGGAGGTCTCACCACCTGGCCCAGTTTTTCTGGCATCATAAGTTGGTTATGAATGGTGAGCCGACCACGTGTCTCTCTCTGCCAGCCCCCGACAGCACCCACTTTCCCACCTGGGAATATCCAGGAAGGATTATTCTGCATGTCAGTCAGAAGGGATGAGGTCCCATGAAGCAGCTGTTTGGGTGTTAGGCAATTCATCACCCACATCATTGCCGATGTCTATCTCAGAGTTGGAGGCCACTGGCCAGCCTTCATGATGAGCATTTTGTAAGAACCCGTAGGCTCAGCTCTGACCCGTGGATGGCTTCCATCTGGTCCTCTGTGTCACAGGAGCTAATCAGAGGGAAACGCCGTAGCCGGAGCACGACCGACCATGTCTAGATTCTGCTGCCTGGTGTCGCAGGCACCAGCAAGCCGCCTGTGGTTACTGAACTTGGGTCTTGACATGTCCAACAGAGATGGCCCTTAAATGCCAACTATGTGCCCAGGTTTGACTATACGGGAAAACAGTTTGAAGACTTGAAATATCGTGTTAATTATTGTCCTGGTTACCTGTCAAAATTACAACATTTTTGATAGGTCCCCACGGTTGGGACCTGTGAGACATGAGAACGGTGAGTGGAAAAGCCCTTCCGGGAGCCGTGTGCAAAGTTCCCAAAGCAGGAACAAGCTCCGGGTGGCCACGTTGGAGGTGACAAGTGTGGCTGCAGCAGAGAGAGCGGAGGAGAGAGGGATGCCAGGCGGGAGAGCGCCTCGCAGAAGCCAGGTACCGCACAGATGGCCTCGTGGGCACAGTGTGGAGCTGGGTCTTGACTCCCGCCACGGTCCAGCAGTGGGGGCCAACGAGCTGGCTTAATCGTCCCCAGGTCCTCAAGGTGGGCATGACGGTCATAAATAATAATTGCCACTGATTACATAATTATCATGAGGTGGTAATCATACCAAGGACTTATTTCACAGCTGGATGTGATGGCACATGCTTATAATCCTAGCACTTGGGAGGCTGAGGCAGGAGGATTGCCATGAATTCAAGACCAGCCTGGACAACAGAGCAAGACCCTGTCTCAAAAAGAAAAGAAAAGAAAAGAAAAAACAACAACCCAAGGATATCTTTCACACCACGGCTCAAAAGTGCCCTGTGTCCCCGTCCCTACCTCACGCCGCCCACTCTCCTCTTCCGCTTGGGGTGCCTGCTTGTTGACGCACCCGCTACACATATTCCAAGCTCCCAGGCTTTGCCTATGTCTTCTCTCCTTCTCCATGTCTTCCTCTGGCCCTTCTTTTTCTGTCTCACACACTCCTACTTAACCCCCAAAGGCCCTCTCAAATGTCCCATGGAGCCTTCTCTGATCTGCTTTTGTTCCTTCTGGAACAAGTAGCTGACTCTTGCTACATTCATGACCTTCTGTTGGGAGTTTTTCATACCTGGATGTGCTTGTATGTGGCCTCCTTCTTGATGACAATTAATATGGGATAATCATAGCATCCTTTACTGAGTGCCTACAGTATACGGGGTGCTTTCCCTGCCTTTCACGGAATCCTGCAGCAGTCCTGCGTGGCAGAGGCTGCCAACTTACTTTCATTTGTATCATTCATTTTAAAGACAAGGAATCTGTGGCTCAGGGGTCAGAAATGAAGGATGCAAGGCCACCCAGCCGGCCAGTGGCAGGGCCGGGACTTGGTCCCGACCTCGTGGACCCTAGGGACGCTTGAGCTTGGCATTGTTCAGCTGTGCATCCCTTGGCACCTTGACCCAGAGCCTTCGGCAGCTCGGGATTCCTCCGGAAAAGATGGAGGACACCTGGTCTTAGAGATAACAGACCAATTTAACAGCAAGGCATTAAAACTCAGTGCAGGGCTGGGGCAGAGGACGTGCCAAGTGCCCACCAGCCCATGGGCTTGATACACAGCACAAATATATATATATATATATATATATATATATATATATATATATGTATCAAAATCAGGCTTGTATGTGAAGCACTCTGGGAGGCTGAGGCGGGAGGATGTAAGATTTGAGCCCAGTCTGGACAACTCTGTGGCTTAGCAAGAGCCTGTCTCAAAATTGAAACTAAAGAAATGGCTGGAGATGCAACTCGGCGTGAAGCCGGCTCGGTCCCCAGGACCAGGCACACACAGGACAGCCAGTGCAAGCTGAACTCCCTGCCCCGTCACTGCTCAGCCCTACACGGAGTAATGACTACTAAGCGCCCCCGTGCGTGAGGCACCTGCCCCCCACCCCCCCACCGATTCTTCAGGCAAACAAGCTGATACCAGGAGAAGCAGGGAAAGTGCCGAAGGTTGCCAACAATCCCCCAGAGGTCAGACGCAGAATTTGAACCCAGCTCTGCATTCCCCGGCACCTTCTGTCAACCCCAGCTCAACTCGCAGCTTTGCTCCGTGGGTAGGAAGCATTTCCACAGGGCTTTGGGTTACGCCTCCGTGGGCACAGGGCGCAGTCGGGGTTTAGGAATGAGGTGCTTTCTGGGGTGGGGGGGTTCCCCTTGCTGGCTCTAGGCTGCTGATCCAGAAACTTGGTGTGTCCGAACCTCTGTGTCCCTGACCATAATAATTACGGTAATGACAAGCAGTTTCCAGGTCGCCTGGCGCTTGCGGAGCCTTGCGCTCAGCCGCCCTGCCAACCCCACCACACCCCTCCTCCTGGCCCACCTTCCCACTTCCTGCTCCTGACCGGCTCTCCTTCCCCAGGACACGCAGGAGCACAAGATCTGCCTGTTTGAAGGAGCCAACTTCAAGGGCAACACCATGGAGATCCAGGAGGACGACGTGCCCAGTCTCTGGGTCTATGGCTTCTGCGACCGCGTGGGCAGCGTGAAGGTCTCCAGTGGAACGTAAGTCCCCCTCCTGCTGGGTCCCTGCCTCTGCCAGGAGCACCGACGCACTGAGTCCCATCGGGGTCCTAGGAGATGCTGCGGCCCTAGCTGTACTTCTTCTGGTGCTGGGAACTGCATCCCCTTAGCAGCAGAGCCTCGTCCCTGTGGGGAGGAAGTTTTGGTGGCCATGAGCACAGTTCTGACACGTGGCCCTGAACAGCCAGCACAGGGGGACAGCTGTAGCTGCTGGGCTGGAGGGATCTGGGGGCAGTCAGATCTGGGGTCAGAGGGAGATCAGGCCGGTGTGTCCAGGGAAAGGAACGTGCAGAGAAATCTCCAGCCCCAAGGGAGGGAACAGAGTGACTTCCGAGAGGTCGTACTGAAGAGGCTGGGAAAGCCTCGGTGGGCCTCAGTGTTGCCAGATGTGCCAGGGGCAGGCGAGAACTGGCTGTATGTGTTGGATGGAGGACAGTCTGGGGCTTCATCTGAAGAGACTGAATGCAAGCCAGGCTTTGCAAGATGAATAGGAGCTCAGGAGGTAGGGCAGGACCCTCCCTGCAGAGCCAGTGAGACACTTAGCAGTGAGTCACCAACCATAATAACTGTTTTGAGCACCCTTTTCCATGAACCAAGCACAGGGCTGACCACGGTAAATGAATGGTCCGGAGTCCATGTGTCTGGGTGACAGACAAAGGAGGGCGGGTCATGTCTGGCCTGACCTCACAGAGTTGCCTGAGGCTCCGGCAACTCACCTACCTATGTTCTCACAGCCAGGCAGCTCAGGGCTTGGATTGGAACCAGTCCCTTCAATATCAGGGTAGGCATTCCAAATGCAGCACAAAAATCCACTCATATACACAGGAGCCCATTTTCTGAAGCAAAGCCTTTCCCTCTTCCTGCCCCAGTCCTACAACCCCAAGCTTTAGCTTGCCTTATTCAGGCCTGTCCCTCCCTGAGACTCATGGGAATTTCTTCCATGGGCAGCACAGGGAACGTCCTCAGCAAACACTGCAAGTGTGTGTTTCCATTTCCCCCCTCCTCAAACATGCTTCATGTGTGCACATGGTGCTGAGAATTAAGTCCACGGCCTGTGTATGCTAGGGAGGAACTCTACCACGCAGCCCCACTTCCTTGCCAGAGTCTCAGAACCTTTTACTGAACTAGCCACTGTGGCTGTGCCCACTATCTAGAAGAAGAAACTAAAGTCAACCAGAAAGGTGAGACCTTTGTCTTCAAAGCCAAAGGCAAAGCTGGGACAGATGAGCCTAGAGTGGGTCAGATGTGAGGGATGGACCCAGACTGCAGGGAAAGATAAGGGACTTCCTGGCCCAGATGGGGGCAGAGACCACCATCCAGGCAGGCTGTACCCACCGTGTTCCTCTCACACCCTCCAGCTGGGTCGGCTATCAGTACCCTGGCTACCGCGGGTACCAGTACCTCCTGGAGCCTGGCGACTTCCGGCACTGGAATGAGTGGGGCGCCTTCCAGCCCCAGATGCAGTCCGTGCGCCGCCTCCGTGACAGGCAGTGGCACCGTGAGGGCTGCTTCCCTGTGCTGGCTGCTGAGTCCCCCAAGTGAGCCCGCCACCTGCTCCGCTCCCCTGTGACCCCTGTGCCAGCCTCCACATCCCCCTCTTACCCCTGCAAATAAAGTTTCTAAAAGCCACATCGTCTCCTGGTCCCGTGAACAGATGTACCACCCAGTCCCCCTTCCTGGCTGCAAAGCTACGGCTGGGTGGGTCTTTGATTCAGTGAGGATGGAAATGAACACTGAGGCACCAGGCATGAGTTTGAGGAAAGGGCTTTAGTTGGAAAGTAGGAGAAAAAGAAGGGGCACGTGCACCTGGGTACATCAGACTGGCCCTAACGGTGGACAGAGAGACAGAGAAGGAGCTAGGCTAGGGAAATGCAGGGTTGATGCTCCAGACTTCTCCCCAGGAATGAACCTACTCATATCCGAGGTTCTAAGGTAACAAAAGATAGCAAATGAAAGTCAAGTTGTGTTTTGTTTGTAGTTCCCTACAGGGCATCTGCAGATCCAAATAAAAAGTCACAGGTTTTAGCAGAAAACTGCTTTTAAGTCCCTGACTGACTCATAAGAAAACCACAAGTCATGCTTTCAATGAGTAACCGATGAAGGGCTCGGAAGTTGTTTGGCCGTGTCAAGGTGACTCCCTCAGTCATAATAACTCTGACAGTTATAAGAGCAGCCAGTGCTCCAAAAGTACAGCCCACATGTCGTCATGGTAGACCTTTTGAATCGATTGTACCACTTTCCATGTGAAGACACTTAGGTTCAGAGAGGGGAAGTGATTCACCCAAAGTCACACAGCCTGCAGGCCTGCACTTGAACCCAGGCAGTCTGATTCTGGAACGTGCAGTCTTCGAGAAATCTCTGCTTTCAAACTCTCATTCCTCACCCTCGGCCTTCCTGATTTCCTGCCCTATCTACCTACCACCTGGACTCCTGTGTACTTAACCTTCGTATTTAAACAGACTTACTAGTTCATGCGTAAATGCATTGATTTATAAATTAAACCTTAGAGCACTCCGGAAAGTGGAAAGTCAGCATCACACCCCATAGGTAGAAAGCCATGAAACAAATGGAACCCATGCAACGTAAGGAGGCCAAGCATGGAATTAGTGGACGTAGGCCTGCAGAAGGCCAGCCGGCTCTCTGGCCTGGTGGCCGGTCTGCAAGACCTGGGAAATGTGGGAGAGACAGCTTGCCTCTCCTGAGATTTTTTTTTTCTTTTCCCAACTGGATCAATGAAAATGGAAGTGAACATGATTGGCATGTGTCCGACTCAGCATCCTTTAAGCCTGGCCCCTGCCGTCTCTTAAGGAAACCCCTACGGGGCATTATTCTGTTATCAGTGGCCAGCAACTGACTGATGTTAACTATTAACCCACGTGGAAGCCAGAAATGAGGAGGGTGTTGTGAGTGTCCTGGGAGAGGATAGAGCACTGAATGGAGCTTGCTGGGTGGAAAGGGAGGGGATGATATCCAGGCAGAGCCCACAGCGGGGTCCCCGGCTATCCCACGTGTTGCCTTTGCATGGTGACAGAAAGATGCCTCATTTACTGGCATCCCCCAGGAAGTGAGGGTGCAAATGGGTCTGTTGTGGGAAAGCAGCCTCCTAGGGCTGTGTGCAGCCCTGTGGGGTCTGGGGGCCGGAGCTGCAGCTTGGAGGTGGTGTGGGAGGCGATGGTGCGGGCACGGATGGGTGAGGCTATGGGCTCGCCCTGTGGTTTCCCCCAGGCCCCACCCCTGGGTCTTGTTCTCTGCTCCACTCATCCTTCCTCTTCTCACTCCCCCACATTTCCCCACCTCCCTCCTCCAACTCCTTACGGTCCTGGACGAGAAGAAGACAGAGCTCTCCGTGGACCAGCGCTCCTGGAGAATTGAGATGTGCAACGTTAGCTCTGCTTTTCCACGCAGCCCCTGACTCTATCCTGCCTCCTCTTCTGAGGGCTAAACCCAGGGCCTTCGCAGCGAGCTACATCCCAGGCCCATTTTATTTTATTTTTTATTTTGAAAGTGCTCCAACTTGGGATCCTCCTGCCTCAACCTCCCAGAGTACTGGGATTACAGATGTGCATTGCCATATTTGGCAGCCCCAGGATTCTGAAGGTAGAATTCTGGGGTTCCCAAGTTCCCTGATTCTGTAAGTTTTTGTCCTTAGAATGAAGATTCCAATCCTCTATGATTCTCTGATTCCAAAGTCAGGCTATACAGATCTGAAGTCCCTCGGGTCTGTGGTGCAGCCCCCTGTGGCTGTTGACTGGAGTCCTCCACGAACCCAGCTGTCACACTGACTCACCTCTAAGTTCCTGTAAATGGAAAACACACCAGGAAAGAAAAATCCACGTGTCATCCACTAAAACACAGCACAACCACTTTCTGGTCACTCAGAATCATCCTTTTATACTTATTGGAAGAACCACTCTGGATATAATTGGACATCACAGGTTTTTCACAGTGACAATCTGTTCAGTCCTATAAAAAGAAGGTACAGTAGAGATTCAGCAGTTGAGTGCATCCTGGCATCCCTCTGCGTTCACAGTCCAGACACTTTGGACGCCTACCACTCACAGCTGTTCCTGTTCCGACCCAGGTGCCTACACAGGAACCAGCAGGGTACCTGGGCATCACTAAAACGAGATAATGTGCACAGGCAGAAAGACATGATGGCCATTATCTCTTATTTAATTCGTTATTTTTCTAATGAATATATGAACCTAGAAGACACATTTGTAATTTTAAAAAGACATAAAAATATAAGCAAAAATAATCAGGACATAAAGAAACAAATGATCAAAACAGTGCATGACCAGAATGGCGATGCTGTAATCCCAGAGCTGCAGGGTGCTGTTCCTGCCAGGTTTCCGGGTTCCGCCATGTCCTCGAAATGCAAAGTCCTGCACCTGTACGGAATTTCACAGTGTAAACCTAAGTCACACTTTGGTCTCAAAACTGAAACTGCCAGTTTCAGCTGCAACAGGTGGTCCACTCAAAAACAGATGATGTTGGGGTGATACTGGAGGAAAGGGTGGGGCTGGACGGACCTAGGGGTGGTCCTGCTGCTGTCTTCCCGGGGGCTTCTCCATGGCGGTTCTGGCTCTGCTGGAATTAATCTTAAACACTGGCCCTGGAGCTTCACACTTGGCTGGTGACTCACTGTGGTTTTTTTGTTTGTTTGTTTGTTTTTCGTTTTTTTGGTTTTTTTTGTTTGTTTGTTTTTAACACTGCATGCCAGTCCATCCCTGAGTCTTTGAGTAGTAGGCCTTGGGAAGATAAAGCACCTTGTTGTAGAACACTATCTCCCATCCATGGTGCCGGGAGGCAGGCCCCATCTTTCAGACACAGGCGGCATGTGTGCACGACCTGGGGCAGGAGGACTACCCACAAGGCGATCAGAGGCATGGACCACTTTTGTGCGAGTGTCAGATGCTGACGGCCACACGGCACCTGTGTGTTAAGAGAAAGGCATGGTTCTAGCGTGTCCTGAAGAGGCTCTAGAGAGACAAGCCCCTGTTTGCAGCCAATCTCCAGGCTCAGACACTCAGGCCCCAGAGTGCTTTGCGAAGCCCGGATACCCAGATGGGAATGGAAATCCTGCATTCCTCTAGCAGCAGAAGGGAACGACCCTGTCTCCCCTGGCTTCCTGTCTGCTGCTAAGCTGCAGCCAGTGCCCAGGACAAGGTGATAGAGGCCTGACCAGAGTCTGCATTCCAGCTCTGCCGGTTACCCGCTGTTGTTCTGTGCCAAGTCAAATAACCTCACGGAACCTCTGTTTTCTTATACATGAAATGGGAATAAGGGGGCTGGAAATGAAGCTCACTGGTTAGAGCGCTTGCCTAGTACACGCAAGGCCTTGGGGTTCGATTTCCCAATACCACACAAAAATTAGCCAGGTGTGATGGCACCTGCCTGTAATCCCAGCACTGGAGAGGCTGAGGCAGTAGGATTGCTGTGAGTTTGAGGCCAGCCTGGGCTATACAGTGAGTCCAGGACCATAGTGGGTTCATGGCCTATAGTGTAAGACCCTGTCTCAAAAGAAAAAGAGAGAGAACGAAAGAAAAAAGAATTGAGAGTAAAGATGATAAAACTACAAGAAGTAGTTTTGGGAAGAGTGAATAATCATCCTGAAGACATTTCTCAGGCCCTAGGTGCACAGCAGGCCCTTGAATAAAGCTAAACCATTGATACCCTCAACATCTTGCAAGTCAGAGCTAAAAAGAATTTCAGGATCAATGTGTTTTCTGCTTTCAAGTATTGACTGAAGACCTCCTAAGGGCCAGGCTTCCTCTAGATGCTGGGGAGGTGGGAGAGAGGAGAGGAGAGACCCCGGTGGGGGGTTCCCCCTGCTGAGATGCTTACAAAGTCACACCTGATCCCCTTGCTGTGTGATTCTGCTTCCGATCTAGGATGCAGGAGGCAAAGAGAGGACAGCCTGACTGAGACTCAGGGGAGTTTGCTGAGCAGGGGGTGTGCGGAGAAGGCTCAGTTTAGAATCCAGACAACTTTTCTGACCTTAGCCCTGCCCCTACTGCCATTGACCACACGTGTCTTCCCAGCAGTTCTGGTAGCAGAACTCTTCCTCTGTGCCCCGACTACTCCCTCAGTTGCATAACTTCCCAGGGATTATCCCAGACACCCCCAAATACGTCCCCCTTGGGACATTCTCCCTGGAGCAGCTGATGCAGCTGCAGGGATCTCTGCAGAAAGCTCAGCTTGCTGGTCCCCTAAGGAAAACCTTCCCATTTCCCTGGATGCTGCTGGGAAAGACAGTCCTGACTTCCACCCCAGCTCGTGGAGCCTGCAGAGCCAAGCTGTCTCTTCTCTCCGCTCCACCACATCCTGACCACTCTGGGCTCCACGGGGGTCCCCATATTCTCCTGCTTCCTGCCAGGCCTTGCATCTGCTGTTCTCCCTTACTAATAATGCTAGGGTCCCCCTACACCCTGGCTTCAGGCTTCCTTGTAAACACCTCTCACTCTTTCGGTCTAGGACTAGGTTAATCCCTTTGTTCCAGGCAGCCCGTTACACACTTAACTGTGGAGGTCTGGCTCCCCCCATGTGGACACTGGCCTTCCTCTAGCCTTCTGTTCCTGGAGAATCTCAGTGCCGAGCACAGAACGCTTACTTATGCAGCTACCACACTATTAGGCAAATACCTCACGGAGATCTCCTTCTTTGACCTCTATCTATTTACTGACAAAAAAAAAAAAACTATAGAACAACACCCCGCTGAACTTGATCTACATGCCCATCAACTTGGCCCTAATATGCACTCAATAAGCACTAAACAATGTTGTTTTATTGTTTGCAGACCGATATGAGCTGGTCTCACGGAGGCCGTGCATTTTGTCAGTCCTGCCTCTTCCATGTGACAGATATCTGTGTATTTTGGTCTCAACCACATGTATAATATTTGCTGTTGCATCACGGACATGTATTTTGAAAAGATGATGCATTTTCTTATACGTATGGGAAAACATTAACAGAGAACCTGCATGCTTTCTTCCCCTTCCCGCCTTTTCTTCTGGTATTCAACGCATAAAACATCTGAGGTGAGTTATTTTCTACATTTTGTAGACGAGAAACCAAGGTAAGACGTCTTAGATTGAGCTGAGATCTATCAGCCTGCAGGGTTACTTTCATCCCAATGCATTAGATCCTTGACCTCTGCCCTACCGACCTTGCAGGCTGGATGTTCTTGGTGTGTGTTTCGGGGAGGGGGACCCTGTGCACTGTGGGATCCCAGCCTTCCACCCTCTAGAAGTTAGTAGTTGTCCCGCAAGCTCTCACCCCAGTTGTGAAAACCAAAACTCTCTTCAAAGGTTGCCAGATCTTTGGGGTGAAGGTGGTGGTGGTGGTGTCAGGGTAAAGTCGCTTGTCTCTCAGAACCAGTGATACAAATACATGTCCTTTGTTTTACACCAATAGGAGCACAAATACATCCTACCCCAGTCTAGTTTCAATCCCCTGACACCGCTGTCTGGTGATCACTCCAATGCACTCCCACAGAGTTTAAGCGGAACTGTCGGGGAGGAAAGGGGGCGAGCTTCCGGTCCCCCGCATGCAGGGAAGGAGCGCCAGAGAAGGAAAGGGGCTCCCAGCGCCCCCAGGTACGACCCAGCACGCCGCAGCTCTCCGCGCTGTCCCAAGGCCGGCTGGATGGGCGGGACCTGGAAGTGGGCGTGGGCGGACCCGAAGGCGGGGCCGCGTCCCGCCCCGCCCCGTGACGCCACGGCGCCGGCCCCGCCCCGCGCGGGCGTTCCCTCCCGCGCTCTCCAGGCCGTCGGCGGCTGGCGTGCCGCGATGGCGGCGCGCGCGGGCCTCGGCACGGTAGGTGGCCCGGGCGGCGGGGCGGCAGGGGCGGTGGCAGTGGCGGTGGCGGTTGAGGTGGCCCGGCGCGGGGGCCTCGCCGCGCTGCTTCTTCCGACCGGTCAGGCGCGGGGCCGGGCGCGGGGTCGTGAGCGCGGCGGGGTCGGAGGCTCCCGCCCGCCCGGCGCCCCGAGCGCTCTCCGTGGGGCGCGGCCCCGCCGGGCCAGGAACGGTGGCCGCCTCTCGGGGACGCGCGCGGCGTGTGTGCGCGCGCGTGCGGAGGGGGCAGAAGTCGCTGGCGGCCGCGACACGCCGCCAGCGTCCCCGGCCGTTCCAGCCCCGCCCCGGCGCGCGGGGACCCCGGGCGGCCGCCGGGGCGCCGAGAAGTTAACTTGCAGCCGCGGCGAAGTTGCGAGCGCGGCGGTAGTGCCGGCGCGGGGGCCGAAATCACTGGCCGCGGGTGGACGCCAGGAGCACGGCGCGGGGGGCCTTGGAGAACTTGGGGGTCATCCCCGCAGCCTGCCTCTGGCACTGTGAGCTGCACGGACAGCCCCCCTGAAGGTGGCACTGGCCGCAGGACAAGAGAAGTGTGATGCCTGGGGTGGCTGGATTTGCCGGCCTAGCGAAGGCATTTGTTACGTGGGCAGAGGTCAGGGTCCCGTCTGGCCCTCAAGAGTGGCTGGAAACTTTCAGGGCCATCAGTGTCCCAACCCGTGCAGCCACGTTGCCCCCTACCCGGTTTACAGATGGGGAAACTGAGGCTCAGGGAAGTTACACGCCTCAGGTTCTAGGGCTGAGAGCCAGGATGTGATAGGGTGAGCTCACTCCCAGTCCTCCTGACTTGTGTCCCGTCGGGATGTGCTGGTGCATTTGTCCAGTCAGCACCACCGGGGCTGCTGGGTGCTTCCTGTTTGAATCTCCCAGACCCTGCTCTTGTCTTCGCTTGCCACGTCCCTGAGTGCCCCTCCTGGGTGCGGAGCTCTGCTGCCTCCATATTCCTTTGACTCCTGCAGGTGCTCTGTTGGTTAGACCAGGCTTCTGGATTCGCACCCAGGTGAGCTCGATTCCCTGGTCTGATAGTGGTGCGGCCTGGGGAAGTCATTCTCCCACCTCCCTTGCCTCACGTTTCAGGACTGCAAAATTAGGTTTATTGGGTTACCCTTGAGGAATTGTTCTGACATTTGTGGCACAGCGTACCCCTGTGGAACCCCAGTTGTTTTCACGCTTAATGTATTACCTTTATTTCATCCGACTTTCAGAAATCTGTTTTTTAATAACAGCCTTATTGAGGTGTGTGGGTCCCATGCCATCTGATGTGCGCTTTTTGAGGATGCCCTTCTGTGGGTTGTTTTAGGATGTTCAGGCTTATGCGACTATCACCGCTGTCTGATTTTGGGAACTTTGCGTCATCCTCAAAAGGATGCGTTCATTACCTGGCACACCTGTGCCATCACTCCCTTTTTGCTGGCAACCATGTGTCTACTCTGTGTCCGTGGATTTTGTCCATGTAAAAGGGATCACACTCTCTGTGGCTTTTGTGGTAGATGTTTCCAAAGTTTATCCTGTTGTAGTGCTTATCAGTGAATTCATTACTTGCTCTCATTTTTAGGACTTTTATTACCTTTTTAATGCCTGTGTAATATTTTGTGGATGTGCCACGCTTTATGCCTTTATCAGTGGATAGCTGTTTGGGTTGTTGCTTGCTTGTGGCTGTGACGAACCGTGCTGCTGCGAACACTCTTGCTCAGTGTTTGGCTGCGTTGTGTGTTTCAAGTCCTCTGTGGAAACTGTGTTAGAGCGTGATGGCGGGTCCTGTGGTGAATGGGTTCCAAACTGTTTCCCAAAGTGACGATGCTACTTCTCGTTTCCACCAGCAGGATGTGCGGATTCCAGCCATCTGACGAGAATGTCCCCTCTCCCCAAGCAGTTAATCCCCTTCACACCACTAGCTCTGCTGTGGCCCTGTAAATTATTTCCCAATCTGCATTCACTCAAGAGTCTCATGAGCAGAATGAGGGGTGCCCTGCGTGTCGCCAGCGACTCCCCGGACCCTCGAGGGGCAGCACGCCCGGCCTGTGGTGAGGGCAGCCAGGCTTGCGCACGCTTCTGTTCCTCCTCCCGAGAGCCGTGGGGGACAGGCAGGGAGTGATAAGGGCCGCCTGGAGGCTTCCAGTGCCAGACAGAGCACCACAAGGGGTGAAGGGAATGTGGGAAGTCTTCACGTCTTCCTGCCCCCTCCAGGGGATCCTTGGTGGATTTGCTACATGACAACCCAAGTCTCATTCATAGGCCCCCAGTTCAAGCATCTCCTGCCGACAAGCCACAATGCACTCTTAGGCTTGCTCTGAAGGGGCCCTCCCTGCTGTGGCCACGTGCCATGGCTCATGTCATGGGCCGGAGTGAGTCTCTACTCACTGCTGGTGGGGCCACCTCCAGTCCAGGTTGGAGAGCAGCCTGAGAGCAGCCCTGAGTGCTAAACGCCCCAGGACATACAGAGCTGTCCTCTTCTCTCCTCAGCCCCTCCCACACACCTGGCTGCCCGTGGCCTCCATGTGCTTTACTGGGGAACAGGCATGGAGCATCCGTGTGTGGGTGTGGTAAGTCAAGCATAACAGGTCAGATACAGCCTCCAGGCTGAGGGCTGGTGACCTGATTGTGCCCTTTGGCAAGCTTGGGTGTGGCCTGGGTGGCTCTGATTGACTATATGACCTGTGGATGCTTCCCTGGGAAGCAGCAGGCGTCTGGCCCACTGGCCACTTGCACTGGGCCCTGCTGTCTGCAGACCCATGCCCACCCTGCCTGGGGCCACGCTGGGGAAGGTCTGGGATGCCTGCCCCTCCTGGGCCCTTCTCAGGTCTCCTCACCCAAGGCCACAGCCCAAGAACGTTTGTTGCGATGAAGTGGCTGGAGAGCCGGGCCAGGCTCTAGGAATTGCAGGAGGAACTGGGAGGACAGTGCCCACTTGCCCTGGGGCACGTCAGGGCTCCGGGACGCTCAGCTGGCAGTCTGTCTTTCCCTGCAGGCAGGGGTGGCAGGCTGCCGGCCCTTCTGCTAAGGGAATCCTTGTGTCCCTGACACTTTTGAGGTGGCCGCTGCTGTGGCGAGAACCCAGGTCGGGTGGTAGCATGCCAGGGTTGCAGGCCTGTGTTGGAACCACTCTTCCACTCGGGAGCCGCTGTGTTGGCGGCTGGCTCTTTTCCCCATGTTTGCGTGTACTCGCAGAGCACAGGTACAGTGGGGTGGCCCCCAGCGTGGGGTGGGAGTCGAGGGCGGTGGAGTACTGGGGTGCAGGCTGGCTCCTGGGGATCGTGAGTGCGCCCATGGGCACTTTGGCTTCCCCACCCCCTACGCGGCAGTGATCGCACATACGGCAAGTACGGGCCAGTGGTGGGCCACGGTCTAGGCTGTTTGGGTACCTCACTCCCTTGTAATTCTCCCCGCCGCTGTAGAGGTCAACAGTCAGAGGCAGTGACTAGCACAAGTTCCTCCAGCCGGGAGCGAGGCAAGACATGAGGCCAAAGCCAGAGCAGAGAAACCACTCAGCAAATGTCATGCATTGTTTTAAGTATCATTTCCCCATGTCTGTCCATCCTGCGTGGCTGTCCTCACTTCCTGCACTGTCCTCAGCTTCCTCAGCCAAGCCCAGCTTGCCCTTCGGTCTCTGTCCCTCTGGACCATCCTGTGAGGGACAAGCAGAATCCCCAGAACCCGCCTCCTCACCTGTGACTGGGTGGGTGGAGCCTGCAGCGTGACTTTTTTCTGGCTCCCGGCCTATGTAGCTCTTAGTTGCTTTATTTTTTTTTCCTGAGACATCTTGCTCTGGGGCCTTGGCTGGTCCTGAACTCACTATGGAGCCCAGGCTGGCCTTGGACTCAAGGCAGTTCTGTCTCAGTCTCCCGATTACAGGTGTGCGCTACCATGCCTAGCTTATGTGGTGCTGGGGAATCGAACTCATATACTTAGTGCTTGACACTTGCTAGGCAAGTACTTCAACCACTGAGCCGTTCCTCCAGCCCCAGTTGCTTTGTTTTTAATTGAGCCACTACCCAAGCATTTCTAGAGAAAAATACTCTGATTTTTTTTTTTTTTTTCACTTTTCTTGGAAACTCAGGAGCTTAGGCCACACTGAGTGGCCTGAGATGTCCTGGGAGCTCCTGGCCATGAGGTTCTCATCTCTCCCACATCACAGGCATGACCTGATCGGCTCCAGAGCCCCCTGGCCTGATCCTTGGGGCTCTGAGGGCCCTGAGGACGCCTAGTGTCACATGAACAAACAGTTCCAGTGCTTGAAAAGTCAGGGTTGTGTAGTTTTGTTTTGAACTGCTGGTGTTGATGTTTTCCAAGTGTCCTTTCTGCTTTGCTTGCCCAGGACATTGGGGCCTCCTGTGCCCTCCTGACAATTTGCCTGGCACTGTTCAGGACCTCAGATAGGGAGTTTATCTCCAGGCCACACTCCTGAGTCCTAGTGTTCTTTCTTTCTGGGTTCAGGTCCCAACCTGACTCACAGTGAGACTCGGGGCCAGTGGAGGTTCCTGCCAGTTTGTGTGTGTCCATGGTCCCCATGTGTCCCTTGTGCCCACACAGCTGCTGACACAGTCCCTGTCCCTTTGTTGCCGTCACACATGGCAGGAAAAACGATTGTTATTTATTTCTTCATCACCAGAAACTGCAGCTGGAGGATAGTCAGGTCCCTTCCCCGAGGTCATGCAGCTTGATGTGATAGCATCTGGGTTGGAACCCCGCCTGCCTGGCTCTCCAGGCTGCTTCCAGGGTGTGCATCCCTCAGGCCAGCATTGCCCTGAGGACACCCTGCCCTGGCCTGCTCTTTCATTGTCATCTCCTGGTCCTTGTTGAGTCAGGACTAGGTCTCACAGGGGGCTGTGGTGCAGGACCTGAGAGGCAGCGAGGACCTGGTGTCCTTGGAGTTGACGATTTGGTGGAGACACAAGGCAAGGAGTGAGTAACGTCACCTGCCCGAGATGTGGGCCTGGCAGCTGGCCCCGAGGCCTCTGCAGCCCTGATGGGCACCCCCGCCCCCAGTCCTGTTGACCACACGTGCTCATCAGCAGGTGTGGCATGGGAACTTCCTTTTGTTTCTAACCGGCTCGCAAGGAGACCCAACGCTGCTGTCTAAAGACAGCCTTTGACACAGCTGGGGGGGGGGGGGGGGCTAGAGTAGAAGCCGCCAGGGCGCCACCCACTGATCAAGTCTGGCCTCTCCACTTGGGTTTATAAATAAAGTTTTATTAGAACACACCCGTGCTCATTTATTACATTTAATCTGTGGCTGTGTTTGTTACCGCAGTACAGGTGAGCACCACAGGCCTCCTCTCGGATTTCATTTTCCATGGCTTCACCTAGCCTTTATCAGTTGTGGTCTGAAAGCATTGAATGGAACATTCCAGAATAAACAATTCAAGTTTAAATTATTTTTCTATGTTGTCTAATGAGAGCTTCCACTGTCAGGCCTTGCACGGAGCCTTGCCCAGCGTGTCCACACTGTGCATCCTGCCGGCCTGGCAGTCACCCTGTCACAGCACTTCACACCCAGAGCCCCCACGCTGCTTGTGTTCAGGTAACCCTTATTTATTTAGTAATGGCCCAAACTTTGGTGACAGCATATTATAATTACTCTATTTTAGTAATAGTGTCGATCTCTGACTAGGGCTGATTTGTAACACAGGGGTGTCTTCATGGGATCATATAGCGTTTGACCCTGTCTGCAGTTTCAGGCCACAGGTGGGTCTTAGAACAGGTCCCCTGCAGGTAAGGGGGGACTACTATTATGATAGAGCCCGTGGGACCCACAACACGGAAAATATTAGTAGTCTGGCCTTGCGCAGAGTCTCTCACTCTCTATGTCTCTCACATGCCTTTGAGTTAGTAGTAAAGTCTTCTGGTCTGGAGAGCTGCCGGTGTTCGTGAGGAAAACGCTGGTGTGTGCATTGTGTGGCCTCCCGGGTGCGCAGCGCTTCCTGTGTGGTTTCCTGAGCACAGCTCAGTTGCGTCCATTTTGTGGATGAGAACACCGAGGCTCTCAGAGTCTGGGCAGTGAGCAAGGGAGGCCAGTGCGAGCCAGGCCTGCTGATCGTGTTGGGCAGAGCTGGGTTTTGGTTTTAGCCTGAGAGCGTTCAAAGGCCTTCATGTTTTCATTCATCTGTTCTGCTGTTTAGTCCAGAAATGTCTGTGCAGACCACTCTGGGAGCATGGGACAGAATGTCGGGGCAGTGGGTCCTGGTTCTGCGCTCCAGTTGGGGAGTCAGTGAGGTCACACAGGGAGTGGAGCACTGGGTTGGAGGCAGATTTGGGAACAAGGAAGAGAGGCAGTTAGGGCAGGCTTTCTGGAGGAAGGGGTCCAACTGGTGCTGGTAGCAGCTGGCTGAAAAGAACAGGGCAAGAAGGGCAGTTAAAGGCAGGGAAGCAAAAGTTAGAGGAGGGAGGCCCCGGGCCCAGGGGCTTGGTGGGTGTCATGGCGCAGGCTGTGCTTGAGGGTGTGCTGGGCAGGTGTGGACCTCGAGGCCAGCAGGAGTTAAGTGACTGTGGTGGCAGGCCCCGAGGCCACTGCTGGCTGGCATGGGGTGTGAAATCACGGCCCCCCTGCCAGTCCTCCCTACTTCCTTCTGTTCTGGGGTTGCTGCTTTCGGCTCCCAGCAATAGGGCCTGAGGCCTGGGGGTGTCACCTTTGCACTCCTTCTCCTCCAGGAAGGCCGTGCTTCTCAGGTGAGCCCGTGGGTTATTAGATGCCTAGATGGCCCGGTGGTGCAGGCATGTAATCCCAGTACTCTGGGAGGCTGAGGCAGGAGGATTGTGAGTTTGAAACCAGCATGAACGACTGAGCAAGACAACATATCAAAATAAAAATTTTAAAAATGATCTGGAGGATCTGGAGGAAAAGCACAGCGGTTAGAGTACTTGTCTAGCAGGCATGAGGCTCTGGGTTCGATTCCCCAGAAGCACATAAGCCAGATTTGGTGGTGCACACCTGTAATCTCAACACTCGGGAGGCTGAGATAGGAGGATTGGTATGAGTTCAAGGACAGCCTGGGCTATATAGTGAGCGCAGGACCAGCCTGGACTGCAGAGCAAGACCCTGCCTCAAAGGAGGAAAAACAAAAAATGACCTGGAGATGTGGTTCAGTGTAAAGGCCCTGAGTTTGGTCCCCAGTACTGCAGAAATAAAAAAGACAGACAGACTTACAGACAGACTGAGCGACTGACTGAGGCAGAGGGTCAGAAGTAGCCTGAGCAACTTAGCAAGTCTCACAATCAAAAATAAAAATGGTTGTGGATGTAGTTGAGTGTGAGGGCCCTGAGCTGGATCCTCCATACACCACACACAAGCACACACACCTGGGCTGGACACACACGGGGCCTCCGAGGCCAGGTCAGCAGGGACCTCGCTGTCACCATCCCCTCCCTCCTTGGAGCACCAGGGCCTTGGCAGAGGGCTGGGTGGCTCCACCAGCTGAGGCGTAGGCACAGGGCTGTGGCACTGGGTGGCCCGCGGGGGAGTGTAGGCCCCCTGCCAGGCTGCGCCACCCCAGTCCTGGACGCTCCATCTAGTTCTGCCCTTCACATCTTCAAGGTCCCCCGGGTGCGCCTCTCCCCACCTCTGTCGTTTCCCCTCCCAGCTGCCCCCCTCTCTGTGTGCGTCCCCCATTGTCTCTGCCCGGGCCTGCTGGCTCTGTCCCCTTCCGCCCCACCCACACCACTTCCCCTTCCCCACCCCATGCCTGTGCACACACATCCACATGCGTGCGCACTTACACCCTGCACATACCGGCCGGGCCCTTCCTCCCTCTCATTAGAAACTCTGTCCCGCTTCCTTCAGCTCCAGAGTGACATCCTGCTCAGTCATCCTGACCCACAGGGAGGAAGTAGAAAGATTGGGTGGCAGCAGGAGGGGGGGGCACCCTGCCACCTGCTTGTCACCACCCCCGCTCAGGCACAGTGGGGCTACAGTGCCCGTTTATTGGGTAAGAGATTTGAGTTCAGGCTGGGCCCGGCCTGGTAGTGAAATGCTTTGGAGCATGAGGCAGGAGGAACATGAGTTTCAGCCCAGCCTGGGCAACTTAGGGAGATCCTGTTTCAAAAATCAGAAGTGAAGAAAAGGCCGAGGATCTAGCATAGTGCAAAGGCCCTGGGTTGGATTCCTGGTGCCATATAACAAATGAATAAAAAGAAATTGCCTGTTCAGGAGACTGAGGCAGGAAGGTCTCAAGTTTAAGGCCAGCCTGTGCACGCAGTTTAAAAATGCCTGGGGATGGAGCTTAGGGATAAGCTGGTAGCTTAGCTTTTATGAGGTCCCGCGTTTACTCCCAGGACTGCCAGATGACAGGTGGGACAGCTGGGCCATAGGGAGGTGAGATGACACCCTCCGGTGCACACCGGAGTTGTGGAGTGAAAAGGAGTGGGGCCCTCGGACCCTGGGAGGGGGTGGCAGGCGCGGAGGCTGAGCTGGTGGGCAGGGACTTGCGACCGCCCTCGGAGGCCCTGCCCACGCTGGACTCCAGCGACTCCCTTTCCTGAGGAGCTCGGGTCTAGGCTGACCGCTCACGGCTGTGGGGGTTGGCTCCACACGCTGCTGCAGCACATAGTGCCCAGAATCCCGCCCAAGCCGAGCCTGCGTTTCTCCTAACTTCCTGTGTGCCGTGGTGGCTGCTTCTCCGGAAACCCGTGTTGAGATCCACCGTAGTGGATGTGAGCGTGTGGGCCCTGAGCCCAGTCTGGTTTTAGCACCCGCTCTGCCACCCAGTTCCTCCTGTGAGACTCAGGCAAGGACTTCAACTCTCTGGGCCTCACGGTTGTCACCTGTGAGATGGGACGACAACAGTGCTACTCAGCATGGAAGGACCCACCGCAGGGTGGACACTGTGCACACAGGGCACCGCATGGATTTGCTCCTGCCTGCTTGGCGTTCTTCCTGCCGTAGTGCTGACTGACCCTCCTCTGCAGACAAGCTCTGCTCACAGGGATCCTGGGCTGAGGTCTGGATGTTGCCTGGCGCCCACCTCTTCCCTCCCCGTGGGGCGCCCCCCTCGTCCCAGTGAAGCCTGGGCACACTGGCATGCCGGGCTTGCTCAGGTCTTCGCATGTCCTCACGGCCAGTGCCTCCCACCCCAGCAGGCATCTGTGGCTCCCTCCTCTGCCCTCCCAGGTCACGTTCCTCCGGACTCCATCCTGCTGGTTACCCCGATGTGGCTGTGGGCATGGAGGTCACCCTCCCGCACCAGCCTGTGCACTTCCACAGCCCTTGCTGCTGGGGCTTCACTCCACAGCCAAGGCCCCTGGGGATGCTGCCTGCCAGTCCGGCCTGGGTGCATGTCCAGTGGGAGTCTGAGGCACTTCCCAGAACTCTGCAGGTGGGTGCGGGGTGTTTGCCACTCGTGACCGTGCAGGTGGCACCGCCTCCCGCCGCCCTGGGTTCAGATCTCCCTGTTGCTAGCTGGTGTGATTTCCGCCTTTGGTAATTCAGATGTTTGGGCCCACTGTGTCGTGTGTGGAACCAGACAGGTATGTACCAACACTCCGACAATGTCTTTGTTCGGCGGGATTGTTTTTATGCAACGAATTCTGAGCACCGTCTATGTGTCAGCCTCACGTAGGTGGCATGCATTTGGCACTTCCCGTGTATCAGCCTCTGGCGTGCAGCAAGTCTTGAGTGCCCTGTGTATGCTGGTGTCCTTTGTGCAGTCTGTATTTATTGCTGGCTGTGTGCAGGGCCCCAGGAATCCAGCAGTGAACAGGGCAGGCCTTATCCCTCTCCTGCTCTCCTTGTGGGGAAAGGATGGACACAGGAAGGGAAGTGTGGGAGTGATGGGGTCACTGACCCAGGAGAGAATGCCCACAGGAAGTTCAGCCGCTGGTCGCCGCGGATACTGTTGTTACTACCGTGAGAAAGTTGTGGAAAGCAGCTGTTGCTTTGGCCGTGGAATAGGGACTGGAGGTGCTGGGCGTCCTACTCTGCATAACCGTGGCTGGCATCTATTGGTGCCTTGGCGTGTGCCAGGCCCTCGGCTAAGGCCTTCCGGAGTGCGTTCTGCCTCCCTCCCGCTGCTTTTAGCCTCACCGTATGCATCCAGGAAATGGGTTTTCAGAACCAAGTTGCCCATCTGTGGACACGGAATAATGGGATTCAAGCCCCTAGACTTTCTTTCCATCTGAGTCCCAGCTCAGGTCTCCTAAGGTAGAATTGGGGACTGGCACAGGTGGGGAGGCTCAGCCCTCTGAGGCACCCTTCTGGCTGTGCCTGGTGGGTCCATGAGGCCACAGCATGGAGCCCTGGTGACTTGGCAGGACAGGATGCCCTCACCCAACTGGCCCCCTAAGCTTTCTCTCCCTGAAGAGCTGGGACTCGGGGGCAGGGGACACCTTGCTCAGGGCTCCCGCATTGCCAGGAGGCAGGGACCCCATGGCCTTTTTCCCCGGTGCTGCTCCCAGGACCCTCCCCTCTCAGGACTGACAACATGCAGAGCACAGGAGCGGAGACACAGAGGACTCAGAGGGCTCGTAGCTGTCAGCAGCTGTCTTCTCCCCTGTGTGCCCTGGTGTGAGGTCACCTGGGAGCACCTGCAGGAGGGGTCTGAGGTGGCGGAGGGTGGCCCTGCTCCAGCGCTGCATGCTCATCCTGCGCCTGAGGTGGAAACTCAGGCACCTGCTCTGTCCGCCTCTCCTTGTCCCCACCCGCTCCCAGGCTCCATCCTAGTCCCCTCTGTGGGCCACTGTGCATTTCCACACGACAGCTCTATCGCCCACCTCGCAGATGCAGGTCCTGGGGCTCAGGGAAGTTGAGGCCTTCCTGCCAACGGTGTTACCCTTCCAGGGAACGACCTGGCGGCTCTGGCCCTGGCGCCCCTGGCGCCCCTCGTCATCAGAGGCCCCTTTCCACTCCCAATGCCTTTTCCCTGTGGGTGTCACCTTCCACCCTCAGATCTCTCTTCATCACTTTTTTATGGATATTCTGGTTCCGAGCAGCTCGTGAAACCTTTGAAGTTCTGCCTTCCTTCCTACTTGCAGGAAGTGAGTGGGAAGGGGGCAGGTCTCCGAGTGTGTCCGAGAAGGAAGCAGGTTCGTGCCACCGGAAACCAGAGGCCAAGGACGCGCCACCTCCACACTGGGACCTGGCAGCGGTGCTCTTGAGACCCCGCTCACAGGGCGGACATGCTGCTCGGGTGGAGCAGGTGCCCCACATGGGAGAGGGCCTGGGTTTGATCCCCAGCCCTGAGAAATGGAGTGGAATGGAATGAAAAAAAACACCCACCGGTACCCACTCCCACGCCCATCCCCTAGTAATACAACCAAAATATCGTCCTGTGAGCACACACACACACATGCTCTGTCTGTTTCACACTCGCCCATCTCGTGGGGTCTCAGCCGCCGCGTGGGAGGGCTGCCTCTTCCAGCAGCCTGTGACACGCTACTTGGCCTCTGGATGCACCTGTCGGCCTCATGGCCCTCAGCCCGTGCCAGCATCCGCAGCAGGAAGTGGAGGGTAACGCAGCCAGGGGCCTGGGGCTGCAGCGAGGAAGGGAAGGGGGAAGTGAGCTGAACATTCTGTACGCCTAGAAGCTGAGAGACTTTTCTGACCTTTGGTCAAGATGCCCTAGAGTCAGTGTCCTAGGTGGAAACCCAACTTCGTGTCTTTGGGGACAGAGTTGAGTGTGGGTGGCTGATCCTAGCCATCAGCCCTGAGCCTCCAGAGAAGGCCGGAAAGACATCTTCCTTGGTTTTGTCAAAGCAGGTGTCTGTCAGACTCCGTGTGCTGAGTCAGGAGGAGCCATTGCCCTGGCTCTGGTGAATGTCAGCTTCAGGTGCATCTGTACCCAGGCACTCCCTTCAGTGGGTCGCCTCTCACTGGGCTGTTTCCAGGCTGGCGTTATTCTAAGGCGCAGTTTCCCCAGTCCTGTTCCAGGTGCCCTTTCTGCCAGTGTAGTGGTTGGTCTCAGCTAGAGGAGAGCCCTCACCCCAGTAATTCTTGAAAATCCTGGGGTTCATGTTCGCCCATTGGAGCCTTGTGCTTGTCTGTGTCTGAGCCCTTCCCTGGCCAGTCCTGTGTCACTCCCCCGGGTGTGGCCTCAGTCCCCTTTTGCTCCCAGGGACTGATCCCAGAGCCTGGTCAGGCGGATGGGCAGATCCTACGGCAGAGGGATGGTGTCTTGGTTGAGCACTTGCCCTGCTTCACCCAGTAGGGTCTTAGGTGTATTTAACCGCTTTCTCATTCCCCAGTTGGAAAAATAAAACTCAGAGGTTAGGCCACTTTCCTAAGGTCACAAAGCTCATAGGTGAGGAATTCACACTCAGGTCTGCTTTCTTATAAAAATTTTTCTTCTGTGACTCCCTGGTAACTGTGTGAAGTGGCCTCCCAGTATCAAATATAATTGCCCGTGGCTGTGCCAGGTGCCATGTGAAGTGTGGGAATCCACGCAAAGGAACAGGGAAACACTACGTGGCCCTCAGCCCTCCAGACCTACAGTCAGGTGTCGGGTAAAGGTTTAGGGGGCTGTGGGCAGACAGGCGTTGCTATGGAGAACAGGGAGGGGACTCAGGGAGGACTGAGAGGCATGGGGGGTGTCCGAGAAAGGTTCCCTGGAGGTGGTGACACCCAGCTGGGGTGACAGCCTGTACTGGAGGTCACGGTTGGGGAAGGGCGTGTGGGTAGCTGAGACTTGATCCTGAGTGGAAACCCAGCTCCTATTGGGTTCAGCGAAAAAGTGAATTTACTGGGTCATGTGACCAAAACAGCCAGGGTAAGGATGGCTTCAGGCATGGATGGACCCAGCAGCTCAGCCAACATCGGGGAGTTCTGCCTGTCTCACAGGTCCGCCCTTCTTGACTGGCTGTGTTGTCAGGCAGGCTTAGCAGGTGGAGCCAAAAGATGCTGGCCGTGAGGACCCTGTGAAGTCTCCTCCTGCTATCACTACCTGGTCCACCCTCTAGTATCCAAGCCAGGACCATGGCCTGGGCATGGAGAGCTGTGATTGGCTAGGTCTGGTCACGTGTCCACCCTGGAGTCTGGAGCGGACGGGGAAGAGGACAGCAAAGCCCATTGTGCCTGGCACCCTGGGGACTGATGGGCAGTCTGTCAGGCCAGAGTGCAGGGCCGTGAGCTTCAGGCCCCTGCACGCCACACAAGGCGTACTTGGGGGTGGTGGGTACCTCCGAAGCCCAGCAGGAGCTGGGCGTGGCATTCCCATCTTGTGGCACAGGCAGGACTGCAGGTGGGAGGGCCTGGTGCCTGGGGCCAGGGGTTGGGCACTGAGGGAAGTAGCGGGTGGGTGGGTGGGTAGGTGGATGGATGCAAAGGACAGGAAGTGGTAGACACGGGTCGGAGTTTCAGGGAGGGGACAGTGAGCCCTGTGCCTGGGCTTCTGGCTTGTTGCAGCTTAGTAGTCCGGAAAGGAACTGGCCTAGAGTCAGCGTCACATGTCCAGGTGTCTGTGTGAGGTCAGAGGTGCTGCCCAGAAGCCAAGGGCCTGACAGGTGGGGACCTGGGGTGGTGATGGGACGTGGTCAGAAGCTCCGTGTCCTACTCTTGTGAGCAGAGCATTGGGGGCCTTGGACAGTGAACGAGGCGATGTTCAGTGCATTGTGGGCAGTAGAAGGCCGGAAATGCCAGGGGAGGTCCTGCCAGGTGAGGGACTTGGGGGGATTGGGGGCAGGGCAGGCTGTGGTGCTAACGGGGACCGGAAGACCTCGGAAAGATGAAACGTGAGCAAGAACAGGACAAGCCCCGGTGTGAGCCCAGTGGGTTTTGGGCAGCAGAGACAGCTGGGGCCAGGTAGCCAGAGCGGAGAGCAAGGTCACCGCCGGCTGTGGGGTCAGGCAGGTCAGGGCAGGCAGAGCCTGAGGGTAAAGGCCTGGCTTCTCCCTAGGGCAGTGGGGCCACCACCGGATTCTGGGCTAGAAGGGGGCTGACTTCCCTTCTCTTGGGGCACCCTGCCAGCTGGGCAGCCCAGGAGAGGGGGCAAAGTTGGGCCAGGGAGGTGAGGCAGGGTGCCTCTCTGGCGGCTGGTGAGAGCCAAATCCTGGGTGTGTTTGAAAGGTATAGTCAGGTGGGTCTGCCCCAGGCTGGTGGGGCTGCGAGAGAAGCAACAGCTGGGGCGGCCTCAGAACAGGTGAGGATGGCGGGGGTGGGGGGGGGGACAGTAACCCTGAATCCCCAGAGGACTTGACTGGGGTCGCCCTTGAGGCACCTCCAGGGGCCCCTGCACAGGAGAGTGTGCCAGCGTGGTGGGGTACGTGTTCTACGTGGGGAGCTGGTGTGGACAGAGGAACACCTCCGTTCACTCTGCACCCACTGGTCCCGGCCACCCGGCTGGAGCTGTCTGTGCTAGGGTTGGGGGTCTAGGTCAGGAACTGCGGTGTGGGTGGCACAGCGGGGCCAAGGCTCATCTTGATGGCACTGGTGCCTGGCAGTGTGCCCACACCCAGAAGAGGGCCGTGGCAGGCAGCATGGGTGAGAGGAGTGAAGGAGAGCCGGGTGTCTGTGGGCATGGCTGTGTGGGTGGTGTGGGCACCCGGCCAGGTGGCATTGTGTTACGTGTCACGACTGCTTCTTTTTTGATAGTGCTGGTGATGGAACCCAGGCTCTCACCAAGATCCCCACGTTGGTCTCAAACTTGCGACCTTCCTGCCTCAGCCTGCTGTGCTGGCTCAGAGTATGACAGTGGAGGACTTTTTTTTTAATATTGAACTGAGTTACATACCAAAAGGGACACGCATCGTAAGTGGGCGGCTTGGTGGGTTTTGGGAAGACAGCTGTGTCGTAAGACCAACGCTTGGATCCCAGTGTTCGTAGATGGTCTGCTGACTGTGCCCAGCAGCTCTCCCTGGCCCTGGATGCCCCTGCTCCCCTCGGGCACATGCCCAGGCAACTGCCATCCCAGCATGCCCCACTTCTTTGCTTTATATGCAGGGAACCTCATTTTATGGTCTTTTTTTTTTCTTTAGACAGGGTGTCTCTCTGCAGCCCAGGCTGGTCCTGAACTTACTGTAGAGCCCAGGCTGGCCTTGGACCCATGGCAATTCTCCTGCCTTGGCCTCCCGAGTGATGGGATTACAGGCTTGCACCACCATGCCTGGCTTTATGTGGTGCTGGGGAATCGGACTCAGGGCCTTGAGCATACCAGACAAGTACTCTAACCTCTGCAATATCCTCCAGCCCCTGAGGTCTCTTTTGTCAGCTTTTTCTGTTTAACGAAGGTATTTTATTCCTTCCCTTCGTCCCTCCTTTCTTCCTTCCTCCCTCTAGCACCAGGTATCGAACCCAGGGCTTCTGCACTAAGCTGTATCCCAGCCCTTTGTAATTTTTGTCTGGAAACAGAGTGGCCCTGGGGTGTGCAGGCTTGGGTGCCCACGGTCGTTGTGTGAGTTTCCAGCTGGTTCCTTCTCCCGGCCGGTTGGCATGTGTGTATCCGTTTGTACTTCCTTATGCTGCTGTTCTGTGGTTAGTGGGCACCTGGGTGGTTTCCGGAAGCCCTGGTAGGATGGGTGCTGCCGGGAGAATCGTGCCACCGGCCCCAGGTGACCCTGCAGGCCTAGACATGCAGGATCGGAGCTTTTAGCTTTATGTGAATTTCGAGCCAAAGACTCATTTCTGTTCCTGGAAATGTTCTGAGTACGTGTGGAACAAGTCAGCGTGTGAACATGCAATTTCAACTCTGCGTTTGTGCAGCTGAGTGTAGACTCGGTGCTTCCGGTGATGATGTAGCGTCCCCACTGAGACAGGCTGAAGGCTCGTGCCCACACCCCCGGATCTCAGACCTTCATGTTTGAAAAGCACGTTTACTCACCCTCCTGCCTGTCCCAAGCCTCCCCTGGCTGCCGCTGCTGCTTCTCAGACTGTCCCAAAGCTGCACAGCAGATCTCAGAATCCTCCCGTTCACTTTTTCAGTGTTTGGTTCTGAGTCACTGTGCCCGAACCATCCACCGCGAGTGGTTATAGGATATAGGGAGACGTTCGGGTAAACACAGGAAGCCTGATTTGCATTTTCAGGCCATTCTCTCTAGAGAAGATTTGGTTTTTTCCCCAGCAAAGGCTTATGCGGGAAGGCGGTCAGATACCGCTGTTATCAGGGACATCTGGTGCCCGTTGTCTTGCAAGGTGACCCGTCCTTCCTGCGGTTCTGCCTAGCTCCGTGGTGACTGTGCTTGGGACACGTAATAGTCGCTCCCAATTGGATGATGGGAAGTTAATTGCCGGTGTTTGCTGCATGCTTCTCATACCAAGGCCCCCACGTGTGTGGCCCGTTAGTCATCATGGCAAGCCTCCCAGCCGGGCAGTTTGGCCCCATTTTACAGATGAGGAAATGGAGGCTGTTGAGGTATACCCATGTCCGCCTCATAGCCAGATACTGGTTGGACCATCCAGGGCCTTTGCCTGTGCCTTTAGCCCTTGAGCCACTGTGCCACAGGCCTTGTTTCTTGGGTTCTCACATTGCCGTGTGTCCCCAAGGCCCGTCAGCAAGCAGGATGCTGGCTGGGGGCAGGAAGGGGAGAGAACTGAGCGGTCAGTGGGGCCATGGTGGTCGGATGCAGCCTTGGCCACCAGGAGGGCGGGAACATTAGCGTGCATGGAATTTGCTGCTGCTTTCAGGAAGAAGTCCACACCAGCTCGGCTGGGGAGAGTGGACAGCTGAGGCCTCTCCCGGAGATCCTGGGATGTTGGGTGGTACAGTAGCTTCTGTCCCTTCAGGTGCCAGGCTGCCTGCTGGATGCCACTCTGAGCCATGGAGCCCGCTGGACAGCACGGTGAAGTGGGTTTTATTTTGGGGGAATGTAAGCCTAGAGTGTGAAGGGCTCATCCAGGGCCTGGCCACCCTGGTCTGCAGGGGGTTACTGATGTTGGTCCCTGACCAGCATTGTCACCTGACTGGCTCAGACCCATGATGTCACACCCTGCCCCCCCCCGCCCCGCCCTGGCGCAGGGAGGTAAGATCCCAGAGTCCTAATGGCACAAGAGTGGGACCTGATACCCTTGTGCTTTTCAGCATGCTAGCCTGGGGCTGGGGTGTGTCTCAGAGGACCCCGAGGCTTGGAGAGCCACCCCGGGTCTAGCCATCCTTCACCCTGCTCTGGGTGGAGGAGCTGGATGGGATCTCCAGGCCCCCACTCCCCGCTGGGCCTCCAAGGGGACGCTGTGTGGCCTGTGGAGACCTTCTGTCGGTTGCTTTAGGTGAAACAGGCAAAGTGAGCGTGGGAGGATATCCCGAGTTTAGGTGCACAGAGAAAGAGGCGGGGTGGAGAGAGACAGAGTGGAGATGGGTCCTGTCCTGGCTGTCCTTCCAGCCGGCCTGGCCTTGCTTCTTTAGCTCCGAGCCCTGTAAATGTCTGTCCTTGAGGGAGGGCCTGGTGGAGTCTCAGGAGGGGTGCTGAGGGCCCGCTGGCTGCGGTGAGTGGTGAGTGATGAGCGTATGTGGCCCTGGCCCAGGCCTGCCCTGCGCTGGGAGTTCAGTAAGGCCGAGCTGCTGCTCCCTGCGGCACATGAGCCCGCTGCCCTTCCTGGAAGCCCTCGCCACGATACACTCGTATGCTCCCGTGGTAGCCAGAGGCCCAGAGTGACCCGTCCCTTCCTCTGGAGCTGGTGGACTCTGGCAGACTTCTGTTAGTGGCTGTTCCCCAATGGGCTTCTGAGATGGCTGTGCGCTCCCCAGCTGTGCATGGCAGGGCTGGTGTGTGGTGGGAGGTGGCCACTGTTGTGAGCGTGATGGCCCAGGCCCTTTGCTGGCACTCCGCTCCGTACCTTGCTGAGCAGGGAGGAAGGCCGATGTAGAAAGTTCTCCTGGAGTTCAGTCAGAATGGCCATGCTGGTGTCACCTTGGAGTGTCCCTCCCTGCCTCTCAGGGGTCAATGACCTCCCAAGCTCTGGCCCTGCTGCTGTCCGCACACGGCTGGCTTCCTCTGCTTCTTGTCTTTTCTGTCTGTGTATGCTCAACATGCTCATCTCCTTATGGGCCACATGCAACTTGGAGGGTGATGTGTATCCGTATCACGTTAAGGCTTTTCCTCATCTCCCCCTTCCCTCCCCTCTTCCCCTGCGAGTCCCCCTCCTGTCCCCATGAGGCCCGCCTCCCGCCCTGTTCCTGGCTTCTCTTTTACATTGCCCCTTAGTCATTTGTATCTTTGGTTTCTCATTAAGTAAACCCAGGTGATCCTCAGCCTTTGTGTTTGGTTTACTTTGCTAAGGATTATGGTCTCAAGGTGCATCCGTTTTCTTAAAGGTGGTTCAAATTTGATTTTTATAACAGTATAATATTCCACTGTGTGTGTATGTGTGTTACATTTTTAAAACTCATTTGCCTGTTGATGGACATGTAAGTTGCTTCTAAGATTTAGCTGTGATGGGTTGTGCTGCTGTAGACATCCTTTTCTTGATCAGATGGCATCTTTGGAAAGCAGTGGCCTTTGCCTGTTGCTGTGGATGTATGGATCCTGCTAGCTTGGAGGGAGCTTGGCGCATAGTAGGTGCACAGTGAGCATTTGTGGACTTAGTGGATGAAGGTCTAAGGTGCTCTCAGATCCAACAACCCCCATCCTGCTGCCCCCCCTGCCCCCACCCCCCCCCCCCCCCCAGTGTAGTTTGCGGATAAGTTGGAAGAGTGAGCAAAGACTCCGTCCTCTCTAGCTGTGTGTGTCTGTCTTGGGAGTGGCTCGACCCACACCAATGCTGGTGTCTTGGGGGGCAGCCGCGTGCGAAGCTGGCTTCCCTGTCCTGCTGCGTGGCGGCTACCAGTCACATCCTTGCTCTCCACTGAAACTTCCCTGCTACCAAACACAGATACGCCCCGCTCTGCCCTCCCTGCGGCCAGGTGCATCCGTCGCCTCCCGGTCCTCCCGCTGGTCTTGCTCCTGGCTGGCCACGTTTAGTGCCCGGTAGCCACACGGAGCCTCTGTGGAAGTGTTGCTGTTGTTCCTGTGTCACGGGAAGCAAGCTGAGGCTCAGGAGGTGACGTGGTGTGCCGAGGTCACGGAGCAAGTGGCTGGGCGTTCTGAGCGGTGTTATCCCGGGTGTGCAACTGTCAGTCTCTCTATGATTCTCATCGTACACAAAGGTGGTACGCCGCCCTGTGCCCAGAGAAGTACGGGAGTTATTTGCTTTGGCTTTTTACTTTTTGTGCAGTAGAGATCGACTCTGGGCCTTTACACTAAGCTGTTTCCTCTGTCTGTCTATTTTCTTGAGACAGGGCCTTGCTAAGCTGCCCAGACTGGGTTGCACTTCTGCCTCAGCCCTCCAGAGTGCTATGGAAGTCCATTTTTTGTTTTGTTTTGTTTCATGTTTTTTTTTTTTTTTGAGTCAGGGTCTCGCTCTGTAGCCCAGGCTGGTCCTGAACTCACTGGTGTAGCCCAGGCTGGCCTTGGACTCAGGACAATATGCCTGCCTCAGCCTCCTAAGTGCTGGGATTTATGCCAACTTTATGTGGTACTGGGGGGTCAAACTCAGGGCCTTGTGCTTCCGAGGCCAGCACTCTAACTACTGTGCCCTTCCTCTAGCCCAGAATTCTGTTTTCAGAAGGAAAATCCCACCTCCCCTAATCCCAGGTAGTATTTTCCTCCCCCGCTGTGGTCTCTGCGTGCCAGTTCATTTGGCCAATTTTGTCCTGTGGCGTGGCCATGTATGCCCCACACCCACATGTGCCTTTCTGGTCCATAGAGAACGTGGCTTCCCTCTCACCCACCACAGGGCTGATGGGAGGGTGGTGTGACATACACAGTGGTGCTTAATAATTGCCAACCATGGTTACCAGTGTTCTTTAGAACTCTGCAGGGGTGGGAATGTTCTGGGCCCGAGGCTGGCCGGAGTCTATAAATGTCCATGCGGTAAGTAATGCAGTTTGTGGCACAGGGTGACTCACAGTGCCCTTGTTGGTGCAGACTCCCCTCTCTTCCTTTCCGTCCTCCCTCCCTGACGGAACACCAGTCACTCCTCGGCGTTTGAGGGGTGAGTCCCAGCACCCATGCCACCCCGCTGTGGAGACAGATCTCGAACACTCAAGCCTGTTACGTAAAATGGATTGGCATGTGCACAGAGCCGGCGCAGGCCCTCCTGTGCCCTCTAAATCAGCAGTCCCCAGTGTTTTAGCACCAGGGACCATTTTGATGGAAGACAGCTTTTCTGAGGGATGGCTTGGGGCCAGGTGGAGGAAGTGGCCCTGGCACCCCAACCTTGGCTCCCTCTGTGATCACCAGGCATTGGATTCTCCTCACCTCCCGCTGTGTGCCAGAGGCTGCTGTGCGGCCAGAAAGTGGCTCCTGGCCACGTGGATCTGTGGCCCCGAGCTGGGGTCTCCTGCTTTGAATCATGTCTAGGCTACTTCTCACACTTTCTGTACTGCTTAGGGAGCAGTGACCGGAAAACACCGTCTGTACATGTTCAGTCCCAGTGCCATTTTTCCCCAAATATTTACCATCGGAGGCTTGGAGGGTCTGCAGTGCGGCGCCCGCAGATGCCTGGCTGGACTCAGACAGGCCCCGCCTGCCTGGCTGTGGCATGGGGCTGAGGTTTGCAGACTCTGTCCCAGAGCCGTGCTGCCTTGGGATGTAGCTCCTGTGGTGGGCTAGTGGGAGCCAGAAGCTCAATCTGAAGTTTCACTCGCTCTGGCTGAGTTTCATTTAGAGCTTCCGGTTCCAGTGGCCCCATGTCGGACACGCAGCCCTAGCCGATGGCACCCTACAGCGCCATCCCCAGGTCTGGGAAAGGGCACTCTGTGCTGCTGCAGGGGAGCGGGCGTGGGAGCTGCCCACTGGGCAGGCTTTTCTTGTGGTATTTCAGGGGCCACGAGGGCCTCAGCCAGGCAGCCAGCCCTGGGGCAGCCTCCAGTGTGCTGGCCTCTGTGTTCCCAGAGGGCTTCCGTGCCCTGCAGGGCCTGCCTGAGTTTCTGCGGCCCGGGCCAGTGGCAGGAGTCTGCTGCTGAATCTGTGCTGGGCCTGCTCTCCACCTGTGTCTGGATGTGCTAGGCAGGGTGGGCAGTGGTGGAGGTGAGGGGCGAGCCGGTAGGGAGGCGCAGAGGACAGAGAAACGCAGGCAGCCACTCACAGCACCAGTAACCATTCCCACAACCATCTTAAGTGCGGTTGTTACCTAGCTTGGCCTCCCAAAAGCCCTTTTTACAGACTGGGAGACCCGAGGCTACAGAGACCCAGTGTGCAGTCAGAGGGCACAGGGCGGGGAAGCAGGGCCACAGGCCGCATGTGAGAGTCTGTGGTGCCTCGCTCCTCCTGGGCCTCAGTTGTGCCTTCTGGTAAATGGGAGCAGGGGCGAGTTGCACAGAAGGTTCTTGCCACACTTAGTGGTGGGGACACAGCATTGGGCCCCGTGTGTCCTACCCACCCTCCTCCTGGGAACCAGCGTCCCCTGGGCTCCATGTGTGTCCTACCCATCCTCCTCACCGGGCTCCAGCAGAGGGCACTGGAGGGGAAGCTGGTTCTGCCAGCTCCTCCGGGTCCTCTCGCTTCCTCTGTATTCCAGGCTTTTTGGTCTGTCAACATGGGGAGCATCGTGCTGTCCTCTTATTGGGTGTAACACAAGGTGCTCTCAGCAGGCGTGGCCTGCATCAGGTTGCGCTGGCCAGCCCCAGGGATCGTCTGTTCACCCACGGCCGGTGACACTGTTCGGGGTTATGCAGTACACAGCCTGATCCGCCATGTCTGGCATTCCAGGTGGCAGTAGGGCACAACAATATTTGTCATTGCATTATTATTATAATAGCTACTTTTCCTAAAGCCTAGGGTCCCACGAGGAGGGGCAGGTCCTAGAAGGGAAGACTCTGAGGCCTGCCAGCCCCTCTGCCTCCACACAGACCCCTGGCTGACACAGCCTCTCCTTTGCCTCTGCAGGGCGGTGCTGGCAGAGAGCCGTGGTGAGCAGCCTCACAGGCCAGAGCCCAGAGATGAGAGTGCCCAGGGGAGGTGAGTGCACAGCTTGAGGCGCAGCCTCTCGGGCCTCAGGGGTCAGAGCCCGCACGCCCCTTCTGCCAGCTGGTTAGCGATCTCACCAGGAATAGGGGCTGTCAGTAGCAGGGAGAGAGCCGGCACCCCGGAAGACGGGCAAGGGGCACCACATCCTGGGTGGCAGGGGACTCTAGCATTGGCGAGCAGGTCCGGGCCCAGGCAGAGCCCAGCCTCCATCCCTGGCATTTTGGTGGGCTTGCTCTGTGCTGCCCGCCAGAGCCCTTGACCCTCAGTTAGCTGCTGCCAGAACAGCTATCTGTTGTATTGGAAGAGAAAACAGATGAAGCCCAGTGTCCTAGTCACCAGCCGACAAGCAGCAGAGATGGGATTTGAAGCCGAAAGCCTCCCGCCATGGTCACTGCTGGGACCTGTGGCTTCTCAGGCCTTCGTCCAGTCTCCCTGCGGGCTCCTCGTGCCACATCTCCCCGGGGGAACCGCTTGCTTCTGAACAGTGTGGCCTTGGCGCTGGCCCAGCCTGTCCCTTCATGCTGACTGGGCCATGTCACCCTCTGAACTCATGTGATGCCCAGAAGGAGAAGGCCGTAGCCGAGGGAATGCTCGGTCAGTGCAGGGACGCTAACTTGGGACCCGCCAAGCCCAGCGACTCAGGCCTGTAATTCCAGTTCCTGAGAGGAGGCTGAGGCAGGAGGATTGCAAATATGAGTCTAGCCTGGACACTCAGCAAGACCCTCTCAAAATCAATACTAAAACACACGGGGGTGTAGCTCAGTGTGAGGACCTTAGGTTCTATCCCCAGTGCCAAAAAAACCCTCTAAGATACATATTTAATGATCAGTGTTATGCAAACAGATAATTTTTTTTTATCCTGTCTGTCTCTTCCAACAAGGGTTTCCTTTTGGGCTTTTGTATCTGAATCGTGACCCAGGCATAGGCCTGTGTGTAAACACACCTGTGCGCACAGGCAGGCGGGCACAATCTATCCGGCCTTTCTGTAAGGCGTTTGCATGTTGTCACCCAAGAGCGGGGTGACACCCTGCAGGGGTGCTGCCACTGAGCTCCTGATGACTGGCAGAAGGTTGGTCTCCGCCAAGGGATCCTTTCCCAGAGCAGGGCAAGCAGCTGTGCCAGGCCGGCCAAGTCCTTCGCCTCACATGCGGAGGTCAAAGGAGCCTGAACTTGGTACCCCTGGTTGTAGACCTGGAGCGGGGCCACCAGCCACCCCTAGCATTGTCATCAAACCCAAAAAGGCTTCCTTCCCCAAGCAGAGCTGTGGGGCTGGGGGCTGTGTCTGTTACCCAACACTGAGGGAGGCCAGTGGCCCCAGGACAAGAGGCAGCTTTGCTCCTCAGCCACTTGTCCATGCAGCCCTGCTCTGCTGAGGTGTCCAGTTCTGCCTGATCTTACAGATGTAGGAGCTGAGCCTCAGGTGAAGCCTGTAGCCTGGAAGCTCCTGGTCTTCGGCATGCTTGGCCCCAGGCCGTGGACTGTGTCCCCTCCGCTGTCATGTGCAGTCTTAACCCTCGGTGGCCTTAGAGTCCACAGAGCCCTAGCCCCAGCCCCAGCCTGGTCCACGAGTTAACAAATCACAGTCACAGTGAAGCCACCGATTCTCTCCCCAGTGCTGTTGTGTGCCGAGTGCCTTAACTTTAATAACCCGCGGAGATCGTGGGGCCCCACTCAGCGCAGCCCTTTGAGGTCGATGCTGTCTGGCCATATTCCAGACAAGGCTCAGAGAAGTTAAGTCTGTTGCCCACCCTCACACAGCTGAGACAGGCAGAGCTGGGATCTTGATTCTGGAAAGAGGTAGGAAGCGGTTTGTAGAGAAACTAAGGCTCAGAGGCACCGCGGGGTGAGGCAGAGAGGGGCTGGGGGCCCCGAGACTGTCTGTCTGTCCTAGTCTACACCTGCCCCATTGGGTTGAGGTTATGATGTCAGGGGCCTCTGGGATGAATTGGCAGATGGGCTGTTTGAGGGGCAAGGAGAAGGGGTGTTGGCTTCTCAAGACAACCCCCCACCTGAAGAACTGCCATTGAAGCCTGGTACTCCTTGTGAGCAACCTTGTGGGGGTGAGGAGCACAGACTTGTGGGCTCCCTACATCCTACATGGTCCCCTCCCTCGTCTCCCATCACAGCTCAGCCTCAGACTCCCAGCAGCCTCCTTTCCCGCCCCCTGACCCTGTCCACTCCCAGCAGCCTCCTGAGGGCCTGCTCACTGCCTGTCCCTCCACCCGAACACAGGTCCCACACACCTGCATGTAGCAGATCTGGGCTTGGATGCCGCCTCCAAGAGGCCCTCCCTCCAGCCTCCTGCCCCTCTTGGTCCCTCTGGTATTGTCTTCCTTTGAACACAGTGGCACAGTGCCTTGGCATTGCCTGCCAGGACCCACCCACGTTCCTTGCACTCACAATCCTGTCCTGATTCCAGCACCGAGCTGTGTGCTTGGGATGTTTAAGTGCTTAATAAACACCGACTGGATGAAGGTCTGATGGGCAGATGCCAATTCTGGAAGGAAGCATTGCCCACCCAGGTGGGTGTGGCCCTCCTGAGCCAGTGTCAGGCACAGCTGGCCTGGGTTTCACCTGTGGACCCTGGCTTGGCTGCTGTCCAGCTAGGCCCCTCCAGACAGCCTCTCTGCGCCTCAGTTTCCTCATCTTTCTGCAGGCATGCTTCCATTTGTAGTGTGTCCTCTGTGCCGTAGTGCACCACAGGCCATTACCGAGCGGTGGTCAGTCCCCGGTGCAGGAACTAGGGGACTGACAGGCTGCCGGGATCTCACGTCCACATCGTGGCAGTGAATTTCGCCAGGATTTTCATAGTAAATGTTAGAGTAATTTCCCATGGACGTAGCACATGTAGCAGTACGTAGAATAATAATGATCGTTCTCTCCTCTTGTGAAGTGGCCCACCTTGGAGCGGCGAGGGCTCAGCTGGGTTCCCCGGCCCCTCGGGTGGGTAGGATTCGAGCCTTGGCTCTCCGGCCTGCGTGCACTAGGGTTATAATGGACCTTTGGGGTGATAGCAGCTGCTATGAGTTAGTTATAAAGTGCCCAATTCCCAGCCTGGCACGCTCAGCTTAGCTTACGAAATGCACTTGTCCCGGGCTTAGCAGCTCCAGTGGGCAGCTGTCAGCTATACTGCCAAGAGCTTGCTGGCTTGGGCTCCCCTGAATGCCTGTGTCCTCCTCGCTCCCCAGGTATGAGTCTGGCCGGCCGCAGGCTGACCCATCGCTGAAGTGGGCCTCCCGGCTGGACCTGCCCCAGCCCGGCATGCGCCTGTCTGTGCGCAGGGTGCTGCTGGCAGCCGGCTGTGTGCTGGCTCTGGTGCTGGCGGTCCAGCTTGGACAGGAGGTGCTGGAATGCCGTGCGGTGCTGGCTGGCCCGAGAGGCCCCCGGAGGACCATGCGGCCGGAGCAGGAGGAGCTGGTGATGCTGGGTGCAGACCACGTGGAATATCGCTACGGCAAGGCCACGCCACTCATCTTTGTGGGCGGAGTGCCCCGCAGTGGCACCACGCTAATGCGTGCCATGCTGGACGCACACCCCGAGGTGCGCTGCGGAGAGGAGACGCGCATCATCCCCCGCGTGCTGGCTATGCGCCAGGCCTGGTCCAAGTCGAGCCGGGAGAAGCTGCGGCTGGACGAGGCGGGCGTGACGGACGAGGTGATGGACGCCGCCATGCAGGCCTTCATCCTGGAGGTGATCGCCAAGCACGGTGAGCCGGCGCGCGTGCTGTGCAACAAGGACCCCTTCACCCTGAAGTCCTCGGTCTACCTGGCGCGCCTGTTCCCCAACTCCAAGTTCCTGCTGATGGTGCGGGATGGCCGGGCCTCCGTGCACTCCATGATCACGCGCAAGGTCACCATTGCGGGCTTCGACCTCAGCAGCTACCGCGACTGCCTCACCAAGTGGAACAAAGCCATCGAGGTGATGCACGCGCAGTGCGTGGAGCTGGGCAGGGACAGGTGCCTGCCCGTGTACTACGAGCAGCTGGTGCTGCACCCGCGGCGCTCCCTGCAGGCCGTCCTGGACTTCCTGGGCATCGCCTGGAGCGACTCCGTCCTGCACCACGAAGACCTCATCGGCAAGCCTGGTGGTGTCTCCCTGTCCAAGTGAGTGAAAGGCCAGTGTGCCTGCCCAGCTGTATGGCTGTGGGCAGGTCCCTGTACCTCTCAGAGCCTAAGCCTGCTCGCTCATGAAGGAAGGCTCAGGATTGGGGTGTTCAGGTCCCCCTTGTAGCACCATGGCACTGAGTCTCAGGCGCAGAACCCAGAATGATAGGAGCAGTCTCTGTTTTTTCAGAGAATCAGTGAAGTTGGACTGTGCTTTGTAGCGAGGCAGTGTAGGGGCTGGAGGAGCGGTGCTTGCCCTATAAGCTTAAGGCCCCGAGTTGATTCCCTATCTCCACATAAAGTTGGGCGTGGTGGGACACGCCTGTAATCCCAGCACTTGGGTGACTGAGACATGCAGATTGTCTTGAATCCAAGGCTGGTTTGGACTACAAAATGAGTTCAGGACCAGCCTGGGCTACGGAGCAAGACCTTGTCTCAAAAAACAAAACAAAACAAAACAAAACAGTGTGGGGGTAAAGGTCAAGGTCAGAAGACAGGTTCTGGACTAGGCTGTCTGGTTCAAAGTTCAGCTCTGCGGCCTCCAAGCTGTGTGACCTTGGGCAAGTGTCTTGAACAGTGGGCATCCGTCTGCTTTGTAAGACTTATGCGAGCGTCAGGTGCTGTTGGTGCTGTCTTTCTGCTTTGAGTGCTGCTGTCGCATCTGCGGGCCGTCTGTCCCCTTGCCCGCGTGAGCGCCTCCCGAGCGCTGTGCAGCAGGCAAGACCCCGCTGAAGTCCTGACGAGCAGTGTCTGCTTTAAACCCCTAGCAACCCACAGAGGATGTGGGAATGGCTCTGGTCACCATTTTTAAAGTTCTTTATTTACTCTGCAGTAGGGGGATTGAGCCCTGGAAATGCTGAGTTACAGCTCCAGCCCTTTTTAATATATTCCGAGACAGGGTCTTGCAAAAATGCCCAGGATTGCCTCGAACTTGCAATCCTCCTGCCTCAGCCTCCTGGATAGCTGGTATGATAGGTGTGCACCTTTGCCCCTGACTCTGATCCCATTGACAGATGACAAAACTAAATCTAAGAGAGAAATCATAGGCCCAAGGCCATGTGGCTAACAACATGTGGTTCTAGGATTTGAATTCAAGGATGTGTGCTTTTATTTTATTTATTTATTTAATTTTTGAGACAGGGTCTCACTCTGTATCCCAGGCTGGCCCTGAACTCACTATGGAGCCCAGGCTGACCTTGGACTCTCAGCAATCCTCCTGTTTCAGCCTCCTGAGTGCTGGGATTACAGGCGTGCACTACCACGCCCAGCTTATGTGGTGCTGGGGAATCGAACTCGGGTACTTAGCCCTTGACATAGCGCTTGCTAGGCAAGCTCTTTAACTGCCGAGCCATTCCTCCAGCCCAGTGTGTGCTTTTAGACTCCTACTCTCAGCCAAAGTACCCACTACAATAGAGTAATATGTGAAGTGGAATAGATTACATACATGTCCAGCACCCCAGCACCACCCCCCCCCCCCCGCTTCTGCCCTCTGTCTGAGCTCTTTGCCCTCCTCTTTTGGAGAGGATGCTTCTCTCTCCTGAAACCCAGAGCCCTGGAATAACACAAGAACAGACAGGCCTTTTCCATGTGTTCCCATCCTGACCAGAGCCCAGCAACGGGCAGCCCTCTCTGGGCCAGGGGACCGCTCTCCCACCCGTGGCTGGTCCATGCTAGGTTCCGTCTGACGGCTCCAGAGCCTTGAGCATGGCGGGGCTGCAGGGACAGGAAGCACAGCTACCCTGCCTGTGGCTGCATGGTGCCTGCGGGCGCTCCCACCTCTCGGTGCTGCAGCGCTGACTTTGTGTGTGATCATGACAAAATGTCAGGTGACCGAAGAAGTACATCTTCATTGCAGAAAGCTGTGGAAACACAACAGAAAACTGAAAAGCAGCCTATAACCCCCCGGGCAGGTATTCTTCCAGAATCTGGTCCCTCTCAGGGCAGTGATAAGACTGCCATCAGATCAAATGTCTTTTTCTGTGACCAGTTTGCACTTTGTGTGGGACCAACTCTGTTGTATTATCATTTTGAGAGGCTGTGTAATATTCCACCACACAGATTACCGCATTCTACCTCACACCCCTGCTGTTGGGACTTGAGTCATTTCCTGTTTCGTTGACATGTGTCCAGCGTTGTCCCTGTGGGCATCGGGGCGACCCACATGGACTCTGTCTTAACGACCAGCAGATATGCAGGTGATCGCAGAAGCCACACCCATAAGCTGAGGTTTGTAGACACTAATCAAGACTCGAGATTCAAATTTAGGTTCACAGAAATCACGTGGATGCTCCCCTGTCAGTCCACGCCCCATCACTGTTCCTTTTTCTCCTGCTTCCAGTCCTGTCTTCCTTTTGCTGCAAACTTCTGTTCTGTTCTTCTACCCCAAGTCCTCTGTTCTGTGGGACGGAGGCCTCCAGAAACGCACCCGTGGTTCTGAGATTCCTCACCCCTCCCTACACGTGAGCTCTGGATACGATTGCCAAGAGGTGCACGGCTCTGGTGCTTGGCGGGCGGGGAGAGGATGGGGACACAGTGGTGGGCTGGTACAGCAGCAAACGGTTGAAACCGACTTAAGTGTCCATTCTTAGGGGAGTGAAAAAGTAGACAGTAGCATATTTATAAGATGGAATATGCTACACCACTAGAAACGGATGAAGTATTGAGGGGGAAAAAGGTAGAACAAGACGTACAAGCTTGAAGGTAGAGCTCAGTGCAAAAGCCCTAGGTTCAGTCCCAAGTATTGCAGTTGACAGACTGAAAATAATAGATTTTTTTCTGTGTGTGAATATGTCAGAGTCAGAGTGATATCCCTTCCTCAGATCTGTGTACTCGACTCAGCACTTCCTTGGTATTGACTCAGTCTTCAGAACAGCCCTACGTGGGCACTGTTATTATCCCCATTGACGGATCAGGAAATTGAGGCTCGGAGAGATGCAGTGACTGCCAAGGCCACCTGTCCTGGGTTGGGACAGCATTGAGCCCAGGAGGCTGGCTTCGCAGCCTCTATAAGCACGGAGAAAAGACTGAGAGGCTGTGCTCCAGGCTGTGAAGACCAGGCACCCACAGGAAGATGATGACTGCAGGGGGCTTTCAGCTTTACTATTTGCTCTAGTTACTTTTCCATTGCTGTGACTCAATACCCGACACCCACAGATTCAGGGGAGGAAAGGTTTATTTTAGCTCACAGTCTCAGAAGGTCACACAGTCCATTCAGGGACGGCCAGTAGCCATGGAAGCACATGGCAGAGGCAGAGGTGGAGGCAGCTGCTCACGACGTCACACACAGAAAGGCAAGTCAAGGCAAGGTGAAACTCCTCCTCCAAGGGAGCCAGAAAGCAGCTTATATATCCTTCCAGGTCTCTTCACAGTGACCAGCCCCTCCTGGATCCAGGTGTGGAAGGTGTGGTAAACCCCCACTACACGCCTATAATCCAGTTTCCATGCCTGTAATCTACCCCTCCAGACTAGGCCCCGATCTCCCAACAGCACGTGGCTCCATAGACAATCTATAACATTGAAATACATGAGACTTTTGGGGGACATTCCAGATCCAAACCATAATACCATTGATGTTTGTGATTTTTTTTTTAAAGAACAAAATATTCTATGTTAGTCTCAATGTGCAGTTATTTTTAAAAGGGAAGTTGAGGAATCAGGATCTGCATACCAGCGTTGTGCCCTGCCAGCACTTTGCTTCTGATCTTCCCTGTTGGCTCTCGACCCAGTGCACAGAGGAGCCAGAAGGAGGCAGATGCCCTTGGCTGCGGTCTCTTGGTCAGTAGGGGCAGAGCTGGCAGGATCAGGTCATCCAGTCTTTCCTGCTGCCCCAGAGGGCTGAGCAGGAAGCCTGTCCCTGCCTGACCACTGTCCTCTCTCCCTAGGATCGAGCGGTCCACGGACCAGGTCATCAAGCCCGTGAACCTGGAAGCCCTGTCCAAGTGGACTGGCCACATCCCTGGGGACGTGGTAAAGGACATGGCCCAGATCGCCCCCATGTTGGCCCGGCTGGGCTATGACCCGTACGCCAACCCACCCAACTATGGCAGTCCCGACCCCTTCGTCATCAACAACACGCGCCGGGTGAGTGAGCATCTGCGCTTGAAGCTGTGATCTGACCCTTGGTGGGAGTGGATTGTTTGGGTCCCTGAGAAGTCCTTCCCTCTCTTGACTCTTGAGATTCTGGTTTGTTTCCACACGACAGACGTGGTGGATTGTGTGCCTGTTCGTGCTCCTGTGTTTGCTTGACCTGCCAGGAAGCTCCCCGTCAGTAGTGGCCTGTACGTCACCCGCGTTCACACGTGGTAGTGGATGAGTTTCCCCCAACTTCTCCTTGTGCCGTTCACCCCCCTTTCTCCTTGTGTCTGGTGTTTAAGTCTTTGCAGAGAATGGGTGTAAAGAAATAAACAGTGGGCTGTTGTTTGTTTCCTAACATTTGATGTTGATTTTAAAAGCAAATACGAGTGTAGCGCTGTTTATTTTTAAAAATTCTTTTGAGAGAAGGTGGCTGTCTCACTCTGGTGTCCCGGCTAGTCTTGAACGAACATCTGGCCTCAGGTGATCCTCCTGCCTCAGCCTCTCAAGTAGCTGACAGTGCAGGCTTGTGCTGCTACACCAACTTAAATTACTTTTTAACTTTTCTTTAGTTAACGGTGGTTGAGGACAATGATTTTTTTTTCCTTATTTTTTACAATTATTCTGGTTTTTTAGAGATAGAGTGTCACTATATAACCCAGGCTGGCCTCAGACTTGTGAGCCTCCTGCTTCAGCCTCCTGGGTGCTAGTTAGGACTGCCGCGGAAATGCCAAGACGCTGTGACCCATTCCGGAGGTTAATACCCTGGGCATGGAGCAGTTGCTGACCTTACGGCCTTGCGTGCCTGCTGGCAACAGAGCCTCTGGTTGCCCTTGGGTGCCATGTCCCAACTCTCCCTGTCCCCAAGTCGGCTGAGATGCATCATCCACGGCAGCCCATGTGTGAGGAGGAGCCCGGGAGGCTTCCATGCCCCTGCTGGTCACGTGGCTGTCACAGCGTGCCAGTTCACGCCACGTGAGCAGGGCGATGCGGTGGACCCCGAGTGCACCGCTCCTGCGCCTGTGGAGAGTACCCATGGTTGTGCGGGGCAGGTGTGTGTGAGCCCCGTGCCGTCGCACGAGGTTGGGTGCCCAGCAGCGTGTTTCCCAGGCTGCACTGTGGTGGGGGACAGGGAGCCAGGCTGATCTCGCAGCCCTCCCACCTTGGCCTCCAGCTTCAGAGTGCTGAGAGCTGAGTAGCTGTGCGCCTGCACTGACTCTCACGTCTCTGGGGCTCTGCAACCCTCACCCGCTAATCCCTGTATGTCATGATGCACGTGTGTTACCTGAACTCTGGCGGCTGCTGAGTTCTCCTCCCCCAACTTGAGTTGATTTTGCAAACATTTATTTACAGAAACACTGAGACCTCAAGGACCCTGCCTAGCTCACACTGGCAACATGGGCTTGCACCACGTCGTTGTGGCTTTTTATTAGAAATCACCATGAAGTTTTATTTTATTAGTATTTTTCACTGAGGTTTTTTTTTTTTTTTTTTGCAAACTGAGTTGACACGCTTTTCCGTACATGTGCTCTTCTACCGTACAATAAAAGATGAGCTGTTGAAACATCACCCTGTGTCCCTCCGCACACCCGATCATTATGCCAATAGAAAAAAAGCAAAGCGGCTGGAGATGTAGCCCAGCACGCCTGTGGCCTGGCGTGACCCCTGGCACCACATAAAACAAACAAAAAAATGAGGTCCTCTTTTTCCCGAATAGAAGTAATAGACTGAATGGAAAGACTGCAGAGCGAGTCTTGACATCCTGTCCCCGTGCCGGACAGCAGTGGTGGCCAGCGGCCACTCAGAGGTCCCTTTAAAAGGCAGAGCCTCCTGGCTCTCCCCACACTCTGGCCAGAAGTTCCAAAGTGAGACTGGACCTGGTGTGTGTTAGGAACCATAAATGATTCTAGTGAGCATGGGTGGTTAAGGTCAGTTCTTGGGAGCTTTTCTGTTTGCCTGGTTTCCCTCCAGAAAGGTTTCTTCTCTGGACATTCCAGGAGGCTGGGGACTGCCAGGCCCCCTGCTTGATTTAATCTTTGCAGGGGGTTTTCCTTGACTGAAAGTCCCCTTATAAATCCAGGAGGCTGAAGCAGGAGGATCACAGGCTAGAACCCAGCCTGGGCCATTTAGTGACTCAGGGAGACCCTGTCTTGGGAGGGAGAAAGACAGACAGAAAGACAGACCCAGTAGGACAGAATGAATGAATGACTGAGCCGGGTGTGTGCATGTGTCTGCGCACTGTGGCATTGTGATCCCAGAAGGAGCCTGGGGCAGCCGGCTCAGTGAGGGGACAGGCGTCCTATGGACGAGCCCATCCGCACGGCACTGGCCCTCACATACGTGCCCCGCCGCCTGTGGCTGTTGACCCTGTAACACGAGGCTCGTCCCCCTTGAGCAGTGCTGGAAGTGTGGAACACACACTGGATTTTGAAAAAACAAGTACGTAACAGTTCAACTTTGTTGCTCTTACATAGGGTACAAGTTGAGATGGCAATTTTATTTTTATATATTAGGTTAATTAAAGTTAATAGCAGCATCAGTTTTATCCGTTTTATTTTTTACGTGCTCCTAGAAAATTTAAGATTGACTTGTTGGTTCCTCTTGTAAGACAGCACCTGACAATATGGGGCCTCCTGTGCCAGAACACAGTAGGAAAGCCTAGAATGTTCTAGTTCAACCTCAAGGCCTTTGCCCGCACTGTTTCCCCTCCTCATTTCCTTTTGACCTTATCCTGGTGGGTTTCCCTCGTCAGCCAGGTTTCAGCTGGAAACTGACCAGTGCAGTGAGGTGCTCCCAGCCCCCACTTACAAGTGGCATAATCACACCTCTGTGTTACCTTCTAAGAGTGGGACTTTGCGGGGTGCTCCAGGCCCTTGCCTGCTGTATTTACTGTTACCTGTGTCTTGTGTGGCAGGGGCGTGGAAGCTATTGGAGAGTGGGAATGTCAGTGGCCTGGTTAATGTCGCATCCCCAGTGCTGAGAGTAGGGGGGTCCTAGTAAGGGACAGGTGGACGGACACATGGGTGGGTGGACGGAGAGAAGGATGTGCTGGGCAGGGGCTGGAGGAATGAGCGGGGATGGCTGGAGCGGGGGCCTAGGGACGAAGCGTGGATATGGAGGGCTGACAGGTGGATGGCTGTGTCCGCATGCACGAGATTTTATTTTTCAGTCGTTCCTGCCACAGTGAGGTTTCTTTTCTCTTTCTAGGTCTTGAAAGGGGACTATAAGACTCCAGCCCACCTGAAAGGCCACATCCAGGTCAGCTCTGACACCACTCCTCTGGCCATCCCTAGCATCACCTCCGCCCCTGACGCTTGTTTTTCTGCTCCAACAGCTTTTCCATCTTAATGCTGGGTGGGGTGGGGCCAGGAGGTGTTGCCGCACCAACCCCAACCAGGGCCGGGTCTCCTGGGGCCCCTCTCGGAGCTGCCCTTGACCTCCGCTCCTGACATCCGTGTAGCTGGGGGGACTTGGCCGGGACTTCCTGCTGGGCTTTCTGTCTCTAGCACCAAATCCACACGGCAGTTTCCAGACACGTCTCTGTGCAAACGTTCCATCCACACCCCTGACCCCCCAAAGAGAAAACACCAGGTTCCCATGACACCCATGGACACGGACACGCGTACCTTCCTTCATCCTGGGTGTGCGTCCCCGGCCGGCCCCCCAAGAGGCAGGGTGGAGGTGGCCTGTGCCCTGTGTCACCATCAGCGAGGGGATGGGCCTTGTCGACACGCGACACAGCCCGGTGCCCCGTAGTCATCCGTTTTCTCTCCGTGAATTATTAACTTAGCTTTTCCACACGTCTTGATGACGTCGTAGGGTTGGAAGCTCTTGACAGATGGAAGTGACCTCCCCTCGTCTCCAAGTATTTTAACCGATTGAATGTGTTTAAAATGCACGTGAAGCACAGGCTCCCCACTCCCTGCTTTCTCTCGTGTCTGTATTATAGCTTCCTTTGTGGTGCTGGGGCTTGAACCCTGGCCCTCACCGCCCATGCCCCAGCCTCATTTACACTTCACTTTGAGTCCAGGCCTCCTTGAGCTGCCCTGGTTGACCTTGAACTCGTGATCCCCGTTTCATCCCCTCAAGTGGCCCAGACCCCAAGCGCGTGTCCAGCCTCGTCCCACTGGCAGGTCCCACACTTAGTGTCGTGGGTGGCCGTGGAGTGGCCTGTGCTGCCGCAATGCGGCTGGTCAGGTGCTTCCCGAGGAGAGGCTCTTGTGATGGCTTCCCATGTGATCCCAACTTTGTGACTTAGGGATACCCTGGCTCAAAAAATGCAAAGTAAAAAGAATTGGGGGTACAGTTCAGTGTGAATGCCCTTGGTTCAACCACCAAGGTCACCATTCATCCATCAATCATCAGTAAATGTTTGGTTTCTGTCCAAGATCATGGTACATGGCTCCTAAAATTTTTGACATTTCACAAGTGATGAGAATATCTGTCTGTCTTTCTTTCTTTCTTTCTTTCTTTCTTTCTTTCTTTCTTTTTTTGAGGCATGGTCTCACCCTGTGGTCCAGGCCCTTCCCGAACTCTCTTATGTTGCCCAGGCTGCCTTGAACTCATGGCAGTCCTCCTGCCTCAGCCTGCTGGGTGCTGGGATTTCAGGCATACAACACCACACTTGGCTAATTTTTTATATGGTGCTAGGGGATAGAATTCAGGGCCTTTCACTCGCTAGGCAATTGATCACTTGAACCACTGAGCTATGCCCTAAGTCACAAAGTTGCCCGGGCTGGGCTCAAACTTGTAATTCTCCGCCTTAGCCTCTGAAAGTGCTGGGATTACAGGTACCACCATACCTACCTAAGACAAAGTACTTATTCTACTACAGCTTAGATGTCACTGTAAAGAGCCCTTTCCTGATCTGGAGAGCCTGTGATGTCACCCAGATTCGACATTGTCTTGTGTGTGTGCATGTCTGTGTGTGCACCCAGCACAGATCCTGTCCCCAGCTAGAATGTAACCTCTGCAAGAACAGGACTGGGTGGGATGTGCACAACGTCACTAGCATCAGGCACCCATCAGCATGCAAGCAACGTGTGAGCAGAAAGGCAGGACTCAGCGATGCTGTGACACCTGCATCCGCCACCTGGCCGTGACCCCTTCCTCTGCTGTCTGTCCTTCTGCAGGTGAACAGAACCGCACCACCACCCACCTAGGAAACCTGTGATTTCCAGGTAGGCAGCCTGCCTCCCCAAAATCTCCCACTGCCTCTGTGGCTGGGTGCCACTTTTCCAAATGCCTGTCTTTCCCGAGCCTCCCTGGGCACAAGTGTCCACCAAGGTGGGCTGACCCAGCCCCATCAGAGGTTTCCATGGTGACAAGCTGGGGAACTATTTATAGAGTGGAGGCTTAATCGCCTAGCTCTGGATTGGGGATGAAAGCGGGAATGGTACTGAGCCACAGGGAGGGCGTGTGCCCAGTGCCGGGGAGGGACTGAGGGGCCATTGCCGGGGTCCAGGGACCATTTCTGCAAAGAATGCTGCCTGCTGGTCCGGCTTCTATAAAGGGCTTCAGGTCTGGCCCCAGGCAGCTCATGTTCCCATAATTGCAGTCAGCTCTGTGCTAAGAATAACACCCAAGGCGTCAGGCCAGGTGGTACTCTGTGTTTCTTCTTTAACCCTCAGTGTCCCTGGAGCCAGGGGACACAGTGCTTCCATCCCACAGGGGCGGAGACCAGCGCACAGAGAGGGCTTTGACTTTCCCAGGACTGCACACCCAGCCAAAGGCACAGCCCATGGAGGTCACGGCCCCAGAGGGTGTGTTCAGTGAGCGACTGAGCACATGTGCACCCTACATGTTTTGCTCATGGGGACAGAGATTTTGAATTTGGCAATTCCAAGATGGGGGAGCTCTGGGCTTAGTCCCTCCTCAACCTTGGTTTCCATACTCTCCATCTCCAGTAGCAGTTGTGGGACGAGGCGAGCTGGCCCAGGTGGCCATGCTCAGATATGTAAGGTTCTGGGCCCTCGCTGCGAACATGAATGTGGGAGTTAGGGGTCCAGTGAATGAGCTTGTGTCATCGTGTTCTCAGCCTTTGGAATTGGGCTCAAGGGACCAGAGGAAACCCCTGAGAGAGGCCAGGGGTCAGGACCAGTTCTCTCCCTCCCTCCCTCCCTCCCTTCCATGCTGAGGATGAAACCAAGGGTCTTACTATGGCCTTCACACTGAGCTACAGCCACCATGTATTTTTATTTTTGCTTTGGAGCTGTATTTCTCTAAATTGCTCAGGCTCGACTTGGACTCAACAATCCTCCTGCCTCAGCCTCTCAGAGTGCTGGGATTACAGGCCCGCACTATTGGGCCTGGCTAGTACTCTTATATTTTAGCAACATATTCACTAGCTTTTGTCTAAGTCTGGTTTGTACCAGGCTGCAAGGCGGGGACACCTGCTTCTCTCATTTGGGGTTCCTGTTTTGAGTTGTGCTAAGACCCCACAGTTCTGTTTAATTCCAAAGTAGAGAGCCCCGCCTTGAAGACAGTTTTTCTCCGTGTTGGTCCCTAGTCCTGTTCCTCTCGCTTGCTTTCTGGGAATTCGTCATTAGACTCCAGGCCTTCTCAGCTACAAAACCGATGTGTTCCTTGACTTGCTGTTCAGGTGCAGTGCCATCTGTGTGGCGGGTGGGTGAGCTAACCCTAGCACGGGATTGGCCTTGAGTAGATGCACTCATTTCCTTGCCTTCGAAAATTCACTGGCATCGGCCACACAAGTACTGCCACTTGCTCCCGGTGCATAACACAGTGGAACCTTGAGGTCAATGGATGCAGGTTGAGAAGAGGGTGAGGACCCCAGGGAGAGTCGGGAATTGAAATTCCCTCTAAAACCTTGCATGCTTCTGGGAATGGATGAAGTCCACCTGTTGCACAGTCACATGTGTAAGTATGAAGGATCTGTTTCTGACTTTTTACTCCATGCCTCACCCAGACTTGCCCTCTTTCAGATCTCTGCAGAGGGCTTTTATGGCGGGAAGAGAAGCAGCTGCCCTCCAGTGGAAATCAGATCTCAACTCCAAGCATATTGCTTGCTATGAATCGCTGAACCAAGACAGCTAGAGAGGAATGTATGTGCGTGTGTGTGCGCGCGCGGGAGCTCCGTCTTGGAGAGCCTCCCAGCAACCCGCCCTCTCTGGACGTTCCCAGATAGAGCCGAGGACTGTGGAAAGTACCCCGGATTTGAAACGTCATTCGTTCCCCTCAAGGACTTTTTTCTTAAGAAATTGACTTGCCATCCTCCTTCATTTGCAGGACCGCCTTGGTGGCCTTGTTTGCTGGGACAAGGCCCACAACCTGTGCCTCTCTTATCGACCCTTACTTTTAAATTCAAAGAATCTATTTAAATATCTAATATATGAGACTTTGATTTCCTCTCAGCTCTTCTCAGATGAACAGAGAAATTATTTGAATAAAGCGAACAGAGGCTCATTTCTCTGTGCCTGACTTTCACAAGTGAGTTGGGTGGGTTTTGTGTGTTTTCTATGTTAAGATTTTTTGTGGCCCTGGGTCACACAGCTGAACTCCTATTCACAGGCTTCCAAGGCTGCTCTCAGGTTTGGTCATTTGCTAGGACCTGGAGTGTCACTTGCTGGTGGGGGTCCTTGCCTCACTGATAATAAGAACAAAAACAGAGGCAACCACACGAATTTACAGGCAAAGGCTTTATGTGGACTGTGGGAGGAACGAGGAAATGGCCCTTGAGCTGGAGGAGCCAGGAGGGCACAGCTCTGATGGGGAGGGTCAGACTGGCCTGTGCAGGAGGGGGGACCATCCTGATGCGGAATGGAGGGGTAGGGTCTCCTCAGTCACTAGTTCTGTTCTGGTTCTGCAGCTCTGGAGGAGCCCCTCTGGCTTTTGGGGTACAGTCTGGTTCTCATGGGATGACTGCTCCCGATGGTGTTGGGAGGGAGACTGTCCTACTTTTGCAGAGGCTCTTCTGGGATGTGAAGTGGCACTAGTTTGGAGGCTTGTAGACACCCATGTCAGGAGACAAAGGCTGGTAGCTGAACACCCTTATCAGCTGCTTGCCTTGGTGTCTTATGTCTCGAAGGAGGATGGCACAGATTCTGTCTCACAAGCCTCGCATCAGTGGTCTTCAGACAGGCATTGCTTACATGACCGACGTGTTTGCGACGTGAGCAGGGACGCACCCTGAATCCTCCGTGGTAACAGACGCATGTAAGATGGTGACAGTACTGTCGCGTTTTGTCCTTTTTTAAGGTTTCCATTGGGCATCTCGAGGCCCACATGAAAAGTTACTAGATTTGTGGAATGTTATTTTAGCCGAAGTGGCGTTAAGTCCCAACTACCACCAAGAGAAACTCAAGTCGTGCTCTTAACAAGTGACAGGTTAGGAGCCCAGGAGCTTGTTTACTCTCTATCCCTCTGCAGTGCACATTCCTGGGTGCGTCTCTGCATAACAAGAGTGGCACTGCTGGGGAGCAGGACACCTGCATTAGCTGGAGCCACTGTGCCCTGGCCAGCCGCTGCTCCTGCGTGGCGCCGTGCTTCGCCTCTTCCGACCTCGTCGCTGGCCACGTGTGACAACACCACAGACCCTTATCACGGCAGTCCACATCGCAGTAAGAGCAAGGTCGCCTCCTGGCTGTGCTGCTGACTAGCTGCATGACTGTGGGCAAGGGAGTCCACTGCTCCGTCCCCAGCTTTCCTCTTCTATAAATAGGGATAAGCAGGTGAGAACGGGGCTGGTCTCATGGGATGAGGAGCTGAAGAGAAAAACCAATGCTCTAGTTGAATAAAGCGACGTACTGAAACCTGACTGCCACCAGAAGCCTTAGCAGTGGCCGTGAGGAATCATGTTACTTTGGAAGGAAGGCGTGGGCTATGAGGGACCGTCTTGTCCTCTTATCAGGATGTGACGGCTGGCCGTGGGGTCATGGGTGGTGGCTACAGTCCTCAGCTGCCCGTGCGCCACAGATCTCCATCTACCACCAGCTGCCACCTGCCTGAGTCATCAGCTCTTCCAAAGGGACTTGGCAGCTGCCCATTCTTTAAAAGTTACTTCAAGTCCCCAGCCCCCTATGAACACGTGAAGCTGACAGTCACGGCTGGTTGCATCGCAGGGGACTTCCAGTCTCAGACCTTCGTTCCCTCCCTCTGCATAACCAACCAGCCCAAGGCTGAGGACCATTGTTGTTAGGTTTCTTAGCTCTGGGAATGAAACAGTGACCTGGGTGGTCCTCGAGGCAGGCGGTGGTGGTTGGTGGACCAGAGGCTTCACTGTTCACCTGTGGTGGCCGGTTGGGGGCTTGCAGTGTCTGAAGGAGTTGGTTCAAAGAGGGAATGGAAACTCAACTCACTCCACCCCCAGAGTTATGTCACGGAAAATTGAAGGGCACATCAGCAAGACGCACTGGTTTATTATTTACACTCAAAAGGAGTTCCTGCACTCACTTGCGGAGAGCTTCTGACACAGCCCCTGTGTGACTCACCTCCTGCTACTCACGCCCCCCCTGGCACGGCCCTCCTTTCCACACTCAAGGTGAGGGTACCAGATTAAATACAGAGTGTGCTTGTTTGAATTTTCACAGATAATGGATAATTTTTAGTATCCTGTAATATGGTTCATTTTACCCAAAATTCACTTTCAGTTGGGCATCCTGTATTTTTATTTGCTAAACCTGGCAACCCTATAAGATAGTGCAGAGATGATGTTGTGTGACTTCTGGCCCTAAGTTGTGAAAGACGTTGATTGCTCCTAGGCAAGGAAGGAAGCCAGACACCCTGTCGTTAGGACAGGCAGCCACCCCACCCAGGAAGCTCCCACGGCAGGAAACTACAAACTGCCTGTCACTGGCACCAGCACCAGCCTGGTGGTAAAACACCTTGTAAGAGGATCCTCAGCCCTGGCAAGCCTTCAGATCATACCACAACCATGAGAGACCCGGAGTCAGAACTACACAGCAAAACCTGTCCAACTCTTATATGACAAAGTTACGGAGATGTTTACTGTTGTTTCAAGATGCTAAGTTTGGAGTTCACTGTTACATTGCAATTGATACTATAGAGGTATTTATTAAATACTGGCTATCAAGTGAAAGAAAATGAACGCAGGAACCAGGGAGGCTGTCGCTGTGTGCTGCTTTACAATGCCCAAAGTCCATGGAACTGCCTGTCCCAGGTCTGTATGAGGACAGAGGCTTGAAAGCTAAATAAAGTAGGACCATCTGTAAGAAGCAGTCAGAGAGAAACCAGATTTGTTAATCTCAGCTGATCTGGATTTTTAATTTTGCCAAGTTCAGGTCACAATATATATTTTTGTGACAAAACTTCAAAATAAGAACAAGCCATGTGAAACCACATCATGTCACGGTCCCAGAAAAAGTACATGTGCTAGACGTTAAATATGTCAGCTTTGAAATGCCACTTAAGGGCTGTTTCCATGGTACCAAGCTATTTAAAGTTGTAACTGAGCAAGGCTTTCTCCCCCCACCCCAATCCCCAAAAGATCTTTAGGGGCAACCTGGATCCCCGTTCCACATGCGGTAGGCTTCCTAAGGGTGTGGTTAGGAGCAGGGACAAGAGGGTGCTAACGGAAAGGAGCTTAAAAGGTTGAGGGATCCTGAGGGTTTTGTACATGTGACCCTGGAGCCATGGAAACCACTCTGAAAGTATTAACTAAGTAAACAGAATTGATGTGGGACCCTTTACATGCTGTTGCAAAGAAAACACCAGCTTGAAGTTGGGATGACTGTGTCTCAGACTGGCTCTGCCCTTAACACCCATTATGTGGACCTGGCCATGACCCTCTCTGCCTGGGTCTCATCTGTCTCAACAAAGAGATAAGGGCCATTGAATGTCAGAGGGCCCTGCCAGGCTCTTTCCAAAGAGCTTCGTTGCCTAGCAACCCCTGATGGGAAGGCCACACGTCTAAGTACCTCATTGGGAATCTAGACACGGGCCTAATGTAGCCAAATCCCAAGACTAGGATTTTTCTGAGAAGTGATGGGAGATCAGGATGGATCTGACACCCTGAATCTAAACATCTGATTTATTTTTCCTCTTTGTTTTTATCCAGGCTGGGCATCTGAACCTAGAAATATTGAAAATAAATCCCACTGATCTCTTACACCGAGAGACCTTTTATGTGGCAGGATGACACTGGGCTCTTAAATATTTAGTAAGTTCTTACCAAGCCAGCTTTCCATACAATGCTTATCACTACTTTTTTAAATTTTTATTTTATTATTATTATTTTTTACAGAGGGTTGTTTGAGAATTAAAAAGTCCAGAGTGTGTGCAATATCCTTGGCTCTTTCAGGATAAACACCAGCGTGTGGGGCTGGGAGCAGTCGCTTTGTGTAAGAGGTAGGGAGATTTTACACGGCATTAGGGATCTAGAGAACGTTAAATCACAGTTCCCGTTCCTTAGAATACCGTGTTTAACTGGTTTCATGTAGGTTTTTGTTTAATTTTTAGCAACAAATGGAGGAAACACCCAAGACTTTTGACTCTACGTCCGTGCCTTGTATGCTCCAAAAATTGCCTGTCAGATCTTTTCATCACATGGAGGAGAAAGAACACAGAGACAGCAAGAGCATAAATTACCAACACTCCAAGCCCCTGCCTGTGTATTTGGTACAGGCCTGATTTGCCTACGTGTTTGGACATATTAAATTCCTTACCATTTTGCGTAAGAGAAAACAGGCTTAGGAAGAAGAGCGCCTTGCTCCGGGCTCTCATCTTGCACATGGCAGAGCCAAGATCACAAGTCCTGTGCTCTTAATTTCTGCGGCGCGTCCTGGGGCCATGGGGGCTTCCCTGGGCGGGCCAGTCCCTATGTTGCCCACTGTGTCCTTAAGGTTCGGCATACAGGCACTCGGCACACTTTAATTATAACGAACAGTGAATAAATTTATTTACCAACCTGCAGGAAAGAAGAGACTGAAATATTTTTCTGATGTTATGCTTGGGAACTCTGGAGTCTGCGCCCGCGTTCCTGTGCCCTTCGCCATCTTTCACACAAGCGGGCTGTTGCTCCCGGGCAACGCTGGCGGTTATCCCGAGAGCGCTAAGGCCATGGACACACAGTATGGACTTCCGTTTCGTCTCTAAGCATCACGGATCAGACTTCCTAGCCCTTGCCGTCCTTCCTCTCCACTAATTTAGAGGTAGTCCCAGGTACCCATTTCATTGATGTAAAATCGCAGCCGGGCAAGGCGTCTTCTTAGGCCGAGATGGCCCAGGGACTTTCACCGATCGTGACGGACTGGGCGTCTCACCACGACGCAGGCAAGCGTGAGAGAGAGGCGACACGCCCGAAAAATGACTCCCCGGACGCTGGCGGACCTGCAAGTCCACCTCTCTTTTCTACGGTTTCAGCCGGCGGCTTTAGGGCAGGCCCGCGCTAGCGTTCTGGCGCGGCCATGGCAACCATACGCCACTTCCGCTGTCATGACGTCATTTCCGGAGCGCCAGCCCTGAAAAACATCCCGGTTCCGGCCGCCAGAGCTAAAGGCGTCGCAGGCGCTCCGGAAACTGGGTGGAGGTAGTCGCGGCCGGGGAGGGGGGACAGGGGCGAGCGAGTGGCCCGCGGGTGGGGGTCGGGGTGAGGGCCGGCGCACGTGGGCCCGTTCCGCCAGCAGCTGTGTGGCTCGGAGGGGGCGCGCGGCTGGGGGTCTCCGGGAAGGCCGGGCCGGGAAGAGTTAGGATCCCGAGTCCGCTTGTAAGCCTGGACAGCAGGTAGAGAGAAGTCCAAGTCCTGGCGTGGAGCCCTTCCGGTGCCCACCCCTCTCGCTGGGCCTTGTGTTCCTGTCCCTTATGTGGAAACGTCGCTGCTGACATGAGCCAAGCGTCCAGCCTGAGTTGAGCACCTTTTCAGGACGCCGTCGCTCACGCCTGCTCAGAGACGCTCGCCCTGATTTGTGCCCAAGACTCAGCCGTAGCTTTTAGTCCCATGCACGAGGGACTGCCTGCCTCTTTGAGAACATTTCCCTCCTCTTTACTCCTGGGTGAGGTTGAAAGCGGCTGTCCCCAGCTAGCGTGCCAGTGAGAGGGAGCAGCATTTCGTACCGCCCGAGGGCGGTCACAGGCGGACAGTACAATCGCTGCCAGGTATTTCGTGTGATGCTCAATAAACTGGCATATGACGGAGTTGAGATTTGAACCCAGGCCCTGATTTTGCATCACAAATTTTAAGATCTCCTCACAAGTATGTTCTGAGGTTGATCTCTTCAAAATCATTGATCCAGTTTAAGAAAGAGACTGCAAAATCTTTGGTGTGGGGAGGCTGATTTATTCCAAACGAGAGAGGAAAATGTGTTCGTGATTACTGCAGCCTTCCAGCTCATCGGGAGTGAGACTTAGAGACGTGGTTTTAGACAAAAACGTAGAATTACATCTAAGAGTCTGCTGAGTGTCAACAAGGGATATATTTCCGAAAATGTTTTGCAGGGTTCTTCAGGGACCACTAAGGGGCCAGATGGAATTCTTTTTTCAGTTAAAAAGAGCTGAGGATGTAGTTCTGTGGCAGAGCACTTGCCTGACACTCTCAAGGCCCTGTGTTTAATCCTTAGTACCAAAACTGAAAAAAGTTCCCCCACAAAAGTCATTAAAAAAAAGAAGCAAAATAAGGGATTCAAGAAGATGTTTGCACAGTTCCTGGGCAATGATGCACATTGATGTGCTTATTTTGCTGTGTAGTATGTATTTGTGAGTGTGTAAAATGCTTATGATGTAATTAAGCTAAGGAAACTTTCCATTTTAAGAATCACATAGACTTCGTTGGATCGAGTTCCATGTTTCATGTTTTTAATCAAAAGCTGATTGCTTTTTGAACTGTTTCTAGTGGCTGTTCAATTGAATAGTAATAAGTTTTACAGACTTTGAATTTGGAGGCGGTGCTGAAGGCAGCATGGGATAAAGATTCCCAGGGAATCCTGTTGCTGACACAGAGTGACCCCTGTTTGTCCCTCCAGTGGCTGGCCATGTCGCTGTCCCACCTGTACCGGGATGGGGAAGGCCATGTGGATGATGACGACGACGAGCGGGAGAACTTCGAGATCACTGACTGGGATCTCCAGAATGAGTTCAACCCCAACCGGCAGCGCCACTGGCAGACCAAGGAGGAGGCCACCTATGGGGTGTGGGCAGAGCGTGACTCGGATGAAGAGAGGCCCAGCTTTGGAGGCAAACGGTACAGCTTAGCTTGGGGCTGCTGGCCTTTTCTGTAGGGAGTGAGGGGACACTTGCATTAGATTATTTCTTTCCTTGCCTTATCGAGTGCCTTAGCTGCAGGTCAGCCTGAGGAGCCAATTTGACTTTTAGGTTAGCATGGTGTTCTTTCGCCAGTTTGATCATCAGGCCTTGTTTATTGAGCAGTCACTATGTATTCAATAGTAGGCCTTGTGGTGTAGACCCACTCCTTGCCTTCCTGGGGGATGGGGATGGGTTGTAATCAATACCTCAATAACAGTCTGACTGTAGCTGTGATACAGGACAAGAGACAAAAGCCCCTTTGCATGTGTGCAGAGGAGGCCTGGAGCAACAGTGGGAGAGGGGACCGTGAGAGGAGGCTGGGCCAGCAGCGGCGGGGTGGCCTGGCGGTGATGGAGGCAGACACAGAAGGATTCAGGCTGCAGGTCTCTTTCTGTGTGCAGGATCATGTGTGTGCTGGCCTCAACTCACGCTCTCAGCCCAAGCAGGGCACATTTTGGCCTTTTTTGAAAGAAAGCTACAAGAGAAAGAGTGTAAGGATCAATACTCACCATGAGGCCCAGGGGTCAAGAGTCCTGGGATCTTAAGGTGCTCACAGTAGCCGACATCGGTTGGCTGCCGGGTACTTCACAACCTGGTCTTGTTAACCTTATGAAAAAGGCACCATTCTCATCGCCCCTTCTGTGCAGATGAAGAAATTAAGGCCGAAGGTCATGCAGGTGGGCAGGACCTGAGGTGGCATCGGAGCCTGGACTCCCGTGCCTCTTGAGTTTGTCCTTTCGCCATTGAGTTGCATTGCATGTGTAGAAACATGCTCCCTACAGGTGTGAGGGTATGTCATTAGCCGTGGTCATTTTTATGAAGCATCACTGTCTCCTGCTGTATTCCAAGGTGTCCCTGCCTGTGCCCTTCTAACCCGACAGCTTCATTTCATACCAAGGACGCTGAGGTCTGGAAGTGACCTGAGTATAAATCCACGTGTTTCACGAAGTTCATGTCTTGAAGTATTTTAGTTTTGTTTTCATAGTTAAATTTAGTGGCTGATTGTATAAGTCCAGTTAATACATATGAACATACTTTACACTTATAATCTTTACATTAATTTTACTTAGGATTTTTATCTATCTGAATGTCTTTTTACTCCTGCTTGGCTTTTATTCTTGAAATTCTTCCCAAAGCTTATGCTTTTAAAGACAAAGTAGCTTTTAAAAATGTGAAAGGAGTCAAGTGCAGTGGCATGCACTTGCACTTCGAGTACCGCGGGAGACTGAGGCAGGAGGATCACAGCGTGAAGTGCTGTGGGCTGTCAGCGAGACCCTGTTGGAAATTAAGACAGGGCTGGGGATGTGGCTCAATGCAGAGGCCCTGGGTTCAATTCCAAGTGCTGAGAAAAAAGACAAAAAAGTTCTACATGATGAGGTGGAGGGCTTCTTTGATACTCCGATGTAGAAATAAATGTGTCATTTTGGAAATGGGTCCCACAATGCCTCCTGTAAGGAATTTTTCTGCGAGTACAGAGGGCTTGCAGAGAAACGTGGGAGTGCTGAGACCCGTGTGCACCTGCCTGCAGGGCCCGGGACTACTCGGCGCCAGTCAGCTTCGTCAGCGCTGGGCTCAGGAAAGGAGCCGCAGAGGAGGTGGAGTCTGAAGATTCTGACGATGAAGAGAAACCTGTGACACCAGATGACTTCCCCAAGGATTTTGGACCAAAGAAGTTAAAAACGGTAGTCTCTGTGGCAGGACAGTCACCCAAATTCTATCCCTCAGTGTTCCCCATGGCCAGGGATGTGAGCACCCAGTCATGTGGGCCCTTCCCAGGCAGTGTGCTGTATGGTGCATGGTGCACGCTGGTAGACCGTCCTTCCCTGATGTGAATGCTGGACAGATTTCTGGTCCATGCTTGGTCCTTTGTGACGACGCTCTGTGTCTGCCAGCACATTGTCCCCTTCTAGGGTTTTTCTTTTTCAGGCTTATTAGCCTTGGTTTTTCTTTTTTGCAGGGTGGCAACTTCAAGCCCAGCCAGAAAGGTTTTGCAGGAGGAACCAAATCTTTCATGGACTTTGGCAGCTGGGAGAGACACACAAGAGGGATTGGACAGAAGCTGCTTCAGAAGATGGGCTACGTCCCCGGGCGTGGCCTCGGGAAGAATGCGCAGGGTGAGAGCCTGGGCGTCCTGGGGGGTTGGGGGAGGGGGGGCAGGCGGTGGGAAGGAGAGGGTAGCCCACAGGGGTGGCTTCTCTCTGCCATTTCCATTATGAAAGGCCTTGGACTCTGTGGTGGTGCAAGCCAGTGCAGGACCACTGTGTGTCTTACCTTCTCTGCTTCCTTAAAATGAAGTAACTGCTTGTTTGAGCAAGAGGGAAAGTTTGCATCTAAAACAGGCTGTAAGCCAGGCCTGCTGGCACAGGCCTGTAACCCCAGTGCTCAGAGGTGTCAGGCCACACGGACCATGAATCCTGTTCCGAGCGACAGGCACAGTGCTCCTTCCTAGTGGTGTGGTGGTGGCTGGGTTTCCTTGACTGGTGTGTTCACACACATGATGTGACCGGGTCTGAAGTCTTTTTGCCTTTTGCTGGACTCGGCAGGTATCATCAACCCTATCGAAGCCAAGCAGAGAAAAGGAAAAGGAGCTGTGGGGGCCTACGGCTCAGAGCGGACTACTCAGTCCCTACAGGACTTCCCCGTGGTGGACTCAGAAGAGGAGGCAGAGGAGGTGAGGGGTGGCCAGGGGGCGCGGGATGGGTTCCTGAGCCACCTGTCAGTCTTGCCTTCTGTCTGTGCTCAGATGGGTCTGGCTCACTTGTTTGCCAGGAGCGTACCCAGGGGACACAGGGGTGGGCCAAGAGCCTATTGGCCAGATGGACAGCTTAAACTGGTTGTGATGTGCCTAGAGGTGGCAGTATGTGCTAGGAAGTGCCTAGTAGAAAGTAAGCTTGTTGAGGGGTGTTGGCTGCCAAGGTCATAGGGTCGCGGGGGAAAGCTTCCAGGGCACAAAGCATCATAGCCGAGACAGTGTGGAAGAGACGGCACTGGCAGCAGGAGAGACTAGGACATGGGGCAGGAAGTGCTGAGACCATAGAGGGAGACCATAGAGGGTGCCACTGCCATCGGGGACAGCACACGATTCAGGGGTCGGCGGCTTATTCCGAGAGGCAGGCTGGCCTCCGCACAGGGCCGTGGTGACCATTTGTAGGTATTTGGGTTTCATCCTTTTGGCAGTCGTGTGCTGCTTCAGGAGGGGCAGCTCTGTTGATGGAAGTGTCACTCCTTTGCATTTATGAAGGAAAACAAGGGGATGCGTTACTGTTCCTGTCGCTGACCTACTCCCCGTAATGAAGAAGGAGGTGTTTGTAGTGTAGGGCTGGTGACTTTGCGCTAGGGGTTCCATAGGATCCAGGCCTGTGAGCAGAGTGTGTGACATGCCAGGTGTGAGGCAGCAAGGAGTGCTGGGGACTGGGGCACGTGGTGGGGACAGCCCATCTGAAGGGGTATCTTGTTGCCATCTGAGATGGTAGGTCAGCATCACACTGTCTCCTTTCCCCAAAGTGAGCAGACGTCGGTCCAGATGGTCCTTGAGAAAGGAGGAGTGGGGCAAAGCACCGTGAGGAAAATACCATGACAGCCGCAGCCTGTCCTTCACATCCCACGGCCCTCTGGTGCTGGGCCCAGCAGCACGGTCTGGCGTCCCTGTACTTTGGGAAGTCGAGGCAGAAGGATTGCAGGATTGAACCCAGCCTGGGCAACTTGGAGATGTAGGGAGACTTTGACTCAAAATTGAAACAAAAAAGTGGATTGGTGCGGTAGCTGAGTGTGAGGGCCTGTGTTGGATCTCCAGCATGACAGCTTGAAGCGCTGCGGCGGGGGAGGGGGGTGGTGCGTCTGGCTCCTGGTTGTCCTAGCGTGGGCCCATTCATTTTTAACTAGAACTGGGGTTTGGTGCACTGGAGTCCAGTGTTAGCCTAGTGCCAGCCTTATTACATGCACAGGGAATGTTGTCTTGGTTTTTGTTTGTGCCTCCTGTCTGGTGTACATGCTGTCAGGACCTCATGGCTGTAAGGGAGCAGGTGTCAGGGAGGGAGCAGGTTTCAGGGAGTGCCGTTCAATTCTGGCAGTGTCGGTTGGCCTGGCCCTTCAGAGAGTCCAGTGGAGGTGAAGGTGAGACGGCAGCTGGTGACCGTCATGAGGGCCTCAGTGTCTACCTGCTGTAGGAAGTGGGATTTCCTGTTGAGACTGATTGACTCTCTGTTCCAGGAGTTTCAGAAGGAGCTGAGCCAATGGAGGAAAGACCCCAGTGGAAGCAAGAAGAAGCCTAAGTATTCTTACAAGACAGTGGAGGAGCTGAAGGCCAAGGGCAGGATTAGCAAGAAGCTCACCGCCCCACAGAAGGAACTTGCGCAGGTCAAGGTAAGGTACGCCTGTGTGCCCAGGTCACTGTCTACTCAGAGCACTAAGCCCCGGTCCCATGCGGAGGCGCCACGCTGCTCTGGTCTTCTAGGTAGGCACATCCCTCTGAGTCCAGAAGAGCCCTTTGTCAAAAGTATTTGTCAAAAGTTCTTCTTTTTTTCTATGTTTTGCTAAATCTTTGTTGAGATTCTTTAACCTGGCCTCACCCACCAGTCCACATTAGGAAAGAAATATAACAATGTAATTTGTAAGGCTAGAAAATATGAGAAAGAAAAAGAGAGAAGTTAAATTTCAAATGCCTTAGCTGAGTATTGAAATGTAAATGTTTGTACATTTAAAAGGTTATTATATCAATCGATTTTCTTAGGATAAACTCAACGTCAAAGACCGAATAAGTGAATTACTACAATAACTGAGCTGAAGTCTCTATCAATTTGCTACATTAAATGAACTTAAATCTTTATCACATAAATATAGTACAACTAAAGCGAAGAGGGACATGCTAAATTATTTCAGATTATTTTTAACTTTCATAAATTGTTTACTCACATTTCACTAATTATTAACATTTTTCAGATTTGGGTTATCTTTTTACCTACCTGTCAGTGTGCTCTGCATCAGATTCCTGGGGGACCTCGTGGGAAATGGGCCGTGTAGGTCCCACCTGGTGTTCTAGGGTCAGTAGATGTGGGCTGGGCCTGCAGCCTCAGTGGTTCCCCAAGGTCTACTGCAGATGGTTCGTGGGTCATGCCATTAGAGTGGTAACTGTTTCAGAAACATAGTCCATACTTGGTTTCCTCCATTTTTTCTTAAGTGCTGGAATCAGTTCTGTTCTAGAGTTGCTTTGCTCGGTAACTTTTTTTAATTTGTTTTTCTCAACTTAAAAAACTTGTATTATTAGAGTCATATGGAGGACATTTTAATAAAATTAGGAATACAGAGGAGCAAAAATTTGTAGTTTCTTCCCAAAGATAACCAAATTTTTACATCTCAAAGTTCTTTCTAAGCATTTTTCCATACTAGTATGTATATACATGTGGTTTTTACCAGAGCACTGTGTTTTGATAGTACAAATAGTTGTGTTACCCACCCTGACCAGTGTGGCCTCTTCTCATCACAAATATGTCCTCACTTGTGCCTAGCGCTTTTCCGTAGTTCCTCCTGTGACTGAAGTCTGACATCTATCCCGCTGTCCTGAGGGACCCATTGTAGTGCTGCTTGTTGCAGCTGACACCCTCCTGGGCCCCATAACCTGGAATGATGAGGCCCACTGGTGGACGATGCCCCTTTCCCGCTCTGCCAGGTGGTACGGCTGTCACATGGACCGCCAGCGTCGTGCCTTTCCTGGGATGGTGGTGTGTTTAGCAGGCAGCGGTGTGAGCGCTAACCTGTGTCCCTTCTGCCGCCTTCTCTAAGGTCATAGACATGACGGGCCGGGAGCAGAAAGTCTACTACAGCTACAGCCAGATCAGCCACAAGCACAACGTGCCCGATGACGGGCTGCCCCTGCAGTCCCAGCTGCCGCCACTGCCTGGCAAAGAGGCCAAGGCGCCGGGCCTTGCACTGCCCGAGCTGGAGCACAACCTGCAGCTGCTCATCGACCTCACCGAGCAGGAGATCATCCAGAGCGACCGCCAGCTGCAGTATGAGCGGGACATGGTGGTCAGCCTCTCCCATGAGCTAGAGAAGATGTCTGAGGTCCTGGACCATGAGGAACGGGTCATCTCCAACCTCAGTAAGGTGCTGGAGATGGTGGAGGAGTGTGAGCGGCGCATGCAGCCCGGCTGCAGTGACCCGCTCACCCTGGACGAGTGTGCCCACGTCTTTGAGACCTTGCAGGACAAGTACTACGAGGAGTACCGCATGTCAGACCGCATGGATCTTGCGGTGGCCATCGTGTACCCACTCATGAAGGACTACTTCAAGGAGTGGGACCCCCTCAAAGTGAGTCGTGGGGCGTGCCTATGCTCGATGGGCATGCGGATGGTGGGGGTCCAGCTGACCCACCCCGTGTCTCTGCAGGACTGCACCTATGGCACCGAGATTGTCTCCAAGTGGAAGAGCCTTCTGGAGAATGACCAGCTGCTGTCCCACGGTGGCCAGGACCTCTCAGCAGATGCCTTTCACAGGTACCCAGGATGAGCCCTGCTGTCTCTCGGGCCTGGTGGAGGAGGCCGGGCCTGATGGAGGCGTGGGGGACACTGGTGCTTATTAGTCCTCTGCTCCATGCTGCCACTACTCTGGGAATTTATTCACTCAGCCTGCACCTGTCACTGATGGTGTCATGTGAGTGCTTGGCACTGGGTGCAGCCCAGGAAATACCGTAGCTAGGTCTTGTCCTATGTACTGCTGGAAAGATAGACGCACGTAAGGAAATGAACTGTAACATGGGACACGTGCTGGACGCAGCAATGGCGAAAGACTAGGGCGAGTGGCTACATGGGTGTGGGTTGGCAGAGGCCTCACACAGAAAGGGACCCTCAGGCTGTGACCAGAGCGTGCAAGGCCTCGGCTGCTGGTGGAGGGCTGTACGGGGACCTGATGCCTAGGCAGGGCCCTTTCTGGACAGTGAGCTGTGATCCTGAAGACCCAGGTCCTGGGGATGGAGAGGATGGCTACAGGAGGAGGAGGTGGCAGCTGGCTCAGGTCTTTGTAGCTTGCTGTGACTGGATTTCGTGCCATAGCTCTGTTTCTTTGTCTTTTTTTGTTGTTGTTATTTTTCCCCCATTTTATTTTTATATATAAGTGCAAATTTTAAAGTTTACATTGATCTTGGAGCATTCTGTGCACTTACATATCATGGCAAAGTTACAGATCCTTCCCCTTTCTCCTTTCAGTCCTTCCCCCCACTTACCCTTCAAGTTCCCATTTCCACCATTAAGTTCCATGAAATAATTGCGATCTGGGTTTCTCATAATAGAGAATTCATTCAATATTTCACTTTCTCCTTGTGACTTAACCTCACTAAGCATGATGGTCTCAAGTTGCCTCCATTTGCCTACAAAAGTCTCCAACCTACCTGTCATTACAGATGCGTAGTATTCTTTTGTGTATAAATACCACAATTGTATATTCATTGGTCAGTTGATGGGTATTTTGGTGTCTTCCACATTTTAGCTATTGTTAGTTGTGCTGCTGTGAACATGGGCACACTTGTGTCTCTGTTATGTGTTGTTTTTAACTCTTTTGGGAAAATTCCCAGAAGAGGTATCGCTGGATCAAAGGGGATATTTCCAGATTTTTGAGAGTCTTTCATACTGCTTTCCATAGTGGTTGTACCAATTTACATTCTCACCAGCAGTGCAGGAGGGTTCCTTTTTCCCCACTGCCTCGCCAGTGCTGATTGCTGTTTGTGTTCTTGATATATGCCAATCTCTCTGGAGTCAGATGGTATCTTAGCAATGTTTTGATTTACATTTCTCTTATGGCTAAGGATGTTGAACATCTTTTCATATGTTTATTGGCTATTTGAACTTCTTTCTGAGTTAACTGCCTATTCATTTCTTTTGTCCATTTTTCAGTAGGGTCCTTGATTTTAAAGGGCTTAGTTTTCTTCAGTTCCCTGTATGTTCTGGTTATGAGCCCCCTATCTGAGGCATTGGTGGTGAATATTTTTTCCCAGTCTGTCGGTTCTCTTTTTACACTGTTGATAATTTCATTTGCTGTGCAGAAACTTTTTAATACGGCATAATCCCATTTGTTAATAATGGGGCAATTTGTTTTGCTTTTGGTGTCTTATTAAAAAAGTCTTTGCCTACACCTAAGTCTTTAGATATTTGCATGATTTGTCTTCTAGAAGGTTCAGTGTTTCAGTTTTAGTATCTAGGTCTTTGATCCACTTTGCTTTGATTTTGGTGCATGGTAACAGGTGTGTGTCCAGATTCATACTTCTGCATGTGGATGTCCAGTTTTCCCAGCACCATTTGTTAAAGAGGCCATACTTTTTCTAGTGTATGCTTTTCGCTCCTTTATCAAAGATTAGGTAGTTGAGCATATTTGAGTTTGTCTCTGCATCCTCAATTCTGATCCACTGGTCTGTCTGTTTTTGTGCCTGTACCAAAGTGTTTTACAACTACTGCTTTGTAGTATAGCTTGATACCTGGTATTGTAATGCCTCCTGTTTTAGTCTTGTTGCTCAAGATTGCTTTGGCTGCTCTGTTTTTATAGAGATGGGTGATGTTGGTGAGCCCCAGTGCTTTGAGACCACTTGGTACAGTCACCCCCTTGTCCTCCGCATGTCCCCCCAGGCTGATATGGGAAGTGTGGATGCCTTTCGTTAGAAATATTGTTACCCAGTGGCAGCCAAGAAACTGCGACCCGATGGTGGACTTCCTGGACAGCTGGGTGCACATCATTCCTGTGTGGATCGCGGACAACATACTAGACCAGCTCATCTTCCCCAAGCTACAGAAGGAGGTAGGGCAGATATGTGAAGTGCTGCCATCAGCCACCTTGGGCACTGGGTGGCATTTTCCCTGTTACCATCTCCCTGCTGTGAGATGCCAGAATCAGAGGACTTTGTCACACAGTCATTGCCCTGTGGTGTCATCCCCAACCTTCTACTCAGTACCTCCCCCCACTGGCCTTCCTCAAGAGGGAATTCGTTTTCTTGCTGTCTCTGGGGAAGGTGCAGCTGTGCATCTCTGAGCTTCAGAACCTTTACGTGGGTCTGCTTGTTGGTGTCAGTGTTTGTTCAAGGTAAATGGGATTCAGAATGCCCACAAGGCCCCTTGGTCACCTCTTTGTCCTGAAGCTTTCCCTCCATAAGATGGATACTGTGTTTCCTCCAATGAGCAAGACTGTGGCCCTGGCCAGGAGCACATAGTCTCCTTTCCCACAGACAGCACCTGCTCCAATTACACACAGGGTGTCATGTGGCCAACTGCAGGTTTCCTGAGCTGTTTCCCCTCTCCCTGTGCAGGTGGACAGCTGGAACCCACTCACAGACACTGTCCCCATCCACTCCTGGATCCACCCGTGGCTGCCTCTCATGCAGGCACGCCTGGAGCCGCTGTACTCCCCCATCCGCAGCAAGCTCTCTAGTGCTCTGCAGAAGTGGCACCCCAGCGATTCCTCGGCCAAGCTCATCCTCCAGCCCTGGAAAGACGTCTTCACCCCTGGCTCCTGGGAGGCGTTCATGGTCAAGAATATCGTGCCCAAGCTGGGTGGGTCAGTGGGACTGGTGCTTCTGCCCAGCCACCTTGGGGCCCTGGTCTGAGGGCAGCATTGGCATTCTGACCCAACTGGAGCCTTTGAGTTCAGATCATCACTCCCTGAGGAAGGGTGCCAGTTAGTACCAAGGCTCCCCACAAATGCCAGTTGGGTCCTTCCTGCTGTGTCATTCCAGCAGTGACTGCCTTGTGGGCTTCCTCATTGGGCCCTTTCTGGCTTCCGGTAACAGGACTGCCATGAGTGTTCTGAAATTGTTGTGATAATTTTCTGAATTAGTAGGTTATTTCTGAGTAGGAGAGAAAAGTTCTTTTTAAAAATTACTGTCAAGAGATTCAAGTTGATTTCTTAAAAGTAGCTCAAAGACTGCTCGTCTGGCAAAGGCTTTCCGTGTGAACACTGAGTGTCATGCCTGTCTCCTGCAGGGATGTGTCTCGGGGAGTTGGTGATAAACCCCCACCAGCAGCACATGGATGCCTTCTACTGGGTGATTGACTGGGAAGGAATGATCTCTGTCTCTAGCCTTGTGGGCCTCCTCGAGAAGCACTTTTTCCCCAAGTGGCTCCAGGTACGCAGGGCTGTACTACACTGGGAGAGGATGGTGGTAGGAGACCCGCTGGGTTTCCCGCGGAGCCTGGCTGCAGATGCATGGCGTGTGAAAATAACCTATGTGTTGGCCCGTGTGTTAAGTGTGTTGTGTTTCAGCTGCTATTCGGGTTAGCTCCTTGTGGGGAGTTGGGCAGGGACTGTGAGGCGCCTGTCCTGGATCAAGAAGGCTGAGGCTCAGTGAGGTTTTATGTGCAAAGGGCTTAGCTGCCAGGGCAACTCCACAGTCCCTTACATGCCAGGCTTTTTAGCTCCTACAGGGCCTAAAAGCAGTATCACCTGCGTATAGGACCAGCATACTGGGAAAGAGCCCAGTTGGGAATTGTCTTACTTTTCTCGTTGCTGGGATAGAATACTCCAAATCCACAACATAAGGGAGGAAAGATTTATTTAGCTCACAGTTTCACAAGGTCTCAGTCCATTCACGGGCAGCTGGCAGTATTGGAAGCACATGGCAGAGACCGAGTGGGAGGACAGCTGTTCACAGCGTAGCGGAAGCCAAGTGAGCAAAGAAGGGTGGAGCTAGCATACATCCTTCCAGGTCATGCCCGGTGACCCTCCCCAAGGCCAAGCCCCAGTGGTCCTCCCCTTCCAACCAGGCCCCACCTCTTAGCAGCACCTGGTTCCACAGGCACTCAACCTCCAAATGCTTAAGGCTTCTGGGGACATTCCGGCTCCAAGCCACAATGGGAATTCTTGCACTTGTGGCCCTGGGGATCCAAGTTTCTTGTTTGTTCTTGGCAGGTGCTGTGCTCCTGGCTCAGTAACAGCCCGAACTACGAGGAGATCACCAAGTGGTACCTAGGGTGGAAGTCTATGTTCTCAGACCAGGTGCTGGCACACCCATCCATCAAGGAAAAGTTCAACGAAGCCCTTGATATCATGAACAGGGCAGTGTCCTCTAATGTTGGTGAGTGAGGATCCTGTTCACAGTGCCCTGGTCCCAGGTTCTTTTTTCTGCACAGAAATGACAGAAGCTGCTTTCTGGTCCCTGTAGGCCACTTAAGCTATTGCTTACTCCACTCCTCCACTATGTGCTGACCATTGGGCTGTTAACTGTCAGCATGTGCATGCACGTCCACGTCCACGTCCACACACACCCACACCCGCACCTACCCTCTCCTCTGTCTACTCAGGCCCACTGAAAGGCATCTGTCCCTGAGTGGTGACTCACTAGCACTGGGTTCTAAAGATTTGAGTCCAACACAGGGCCTATGTTCTCATCCACAGTGCCTTGCAGCCTAGGTCCGTCCAGCCCCTGCCTTGCTGAAAATGTGTGTGCTGCTGTGATGACAGCTCTTGATGTGGTGTTCAGATGGCAGGCTGACACTTGGTCACTGTTCTGGCTCCCTGAGTCTGTTTCTCTAACCTATAAAACTGCAGCATTCCCTACTGAGTAGGGTGTGGGGCAGAGTGAGTTGGTATCTGCTGTGTCTGTAGCAGGCAGCCCACTGTACACTCAGTATTGCTTCCCTGCTGCTTGGTTCTAGGTGAGTCACTGCCTGTCGCGTAAGTAACTTGAAGCATGCTCGTGTTTTGACATCTGGAGTGTAACCAGCATGTGTGGATGTCTCAAAGCTGAGGCCACCATTGCTACTTAGCTGACTCAGCACTGGGCTGGCCCATCTCACCTACTTGTGTGCCATTTGGGGGTGAGGCCAGAGCTGGCTGAGGGCCACCCAACCAAAGGGGGCAGTTGGTTTGGAATTTCTTTAGTGCTATTCCATGAAAGCAGTCCTAACTCCTTGGTGAACTCCTTGGTGACAGCATCACATACCACTGCTGCTCTCTCGTAAGCCACCTCCAGGCCTGGCTGCACGCTTCCCTCTCCAGAACTTTCTCAGCTGCCCCCAGACCCCACGTCCCGATACTGCTCTGTTTGTCCCCTCAGCACTCGGCATTTGGGGTACCTGCTACCCCTCAGACATCCTTATCTTGGCCCCCCAGGGACATTTCCAGGGCCTGCCAGGGTAGGTGAGCTCCATCGCCAGTGTAGGCTGGCAGCTGCCCCTCCAGCATCCAAGCAGCAGCGCAGGGGCACTAGCTGGCAGCCATCGGGACAGGCCCTGGAACATGCCTTGGAACATGCCTCACTTGGTGTTGAGTATTTAATCTCTGCTATTTACTACTACCCTAAAGGCCTCATGCTAATTTTTATGCAGGGCAATAGCGTAATTTTCCCCCAGAAGTGCTTGACTAAATTCCAGTGCCTTATGACTGACAAGTTCCCTGGCATGCCCAGTCCTGGGCCTTATCACAGTGTCAGTGCCATGGCTCTTTGGAGCGTACTCCTCACTGCCTTCCGTCCTGTGTCCCTCAGGGGCCTACATGCAGCCAGGGGCGCGAGAGAACATCGCCTACCTCACCCACACAGAGCGCAGGAAGGACTTCCAGTACGAGGCCATGCAGGAGCGCCGGGAGGCTGAAAACATGGCCCAGAGGGGCATTGGCGCGGCTGCCAGCTCCGTGCCCATGAACTTCAAGGACCTTATCGAGACCAAGGCTGAGGAGCACAACATCGTCTTCATGCCTGTCATCGGGAAGCGGCATGAGGGGAAGCAGCTGTATACCTTTGGCCGCATCGTCATCTACATCGACCGGGGGGTGGTGTTCGTGCAGGGCGAGAAGACCTGGGTGCCCACCTCCCTGCAGAGCCTGATCGACATGGCCAAGTAGGCCAGGGCTGGCACACACAGTGGGCCCACTGCTTGGGTGGACTTGGTTTGCGTAGAGTATTTTAAGTCATCTTTGGAAGTCTTAATGATTTCTGTTGGGAATGTACTCCAGCACACGGGATGTGGCTCAGGGGCTGTACTAGGCAGCTTTCCTGTCCATGGGACAGAATACCTGGTATCTGTGGGACAGGTTAATTTAGCTTTCAGCCGGGCCACAGAGCTAGGGACAAGCACTTGTGAGATCTTTCCCCTGGTGTGCCCCAGGGCCCATCTCCCAGCCACCCTGCTACCGCGCACATCTGCAATGGGTCCCATGCAGAGCACCCATGACCCAGTCACCTCTCCAGCCAGCCAGGCTGCCAGCGAGACAGACTGGAGTAGTACTGGAGCACTGGGCTTGTGCAGAGGGCCTTTGAGTCACTCCCCAGCACCACAAATGAAAGGGCCACACGCCATCTGAGACCAGGCTGCCAACAAGGGGTGAAAACCATGATACTGTTTTATAAGTGCACACATCTCTCTACTGAGTTCTTGCACAGCACATCCTTAAAACAGGACAGCTAGCTTGTATTTCCTGTCCCACGTCTAGAGTGTGGTCAGCTGGGCCACCCCAGCAGTCTTCTTCATCTGGGGCCTCATGGCGGCAGATGCGGGTCAGCAGCTGGAGGTTCTTCTGCTGTCTTCCTGATGATCTCCAGGTCCCCGCAGTCCTGGTACTCGGGCTCCTTCTGAGATGCCCACAGGTTCCTGGGGAGCTGTTCTAGCTTTTGTACAGGGAACCAGTGCACAGAGGTGTCGTTAAATGTGTCCATGTACTCTGTAGTCTGGGGAAGCTCCAGCTCCTCCAGTCCTCCTAGAATCTGAGTAGGAAGATTCAAATGTAAACACTCGTTACCACAGTAACCCCTTCTTCTGCCTTAAGTTCCCTTTCACACGCCACCCTGCTGTCCTTTGGAGAAACAGACTTAGGGTTTCCTTTCCTAAGTGCTTGTGAAGCAGGCAGTATGTTGGACTGTGATTGACTAATAAGCTGAAATGTCCCGGACGGAGCCCTGCCTGTACAGGAGTGTCTCTGTCCTCACTGCCCTAACCTTGTGTTTAAGCACACTTCACAGTGAGGAGGAAATAGGAGATTTCGTGCCCACTTTCATCACAGCCCCCTCTTTCCCAGCCATACCTCTGCAATGTAAGTATAATTTTTCTGCAGAATCCTTGTTGGTAACCTAGAAATAAAAAGTCACTGTGATTAGGTAGTGTTCTCTTGAACTTAAGACACAGACCTAAAATGACCTAAAGAATCAAGAAAAAAAGGGATGCTGGGTAAGTAGAAAGTATGATTATTTCAGTAGTCATGTCTGTGTTGCCAGGAGGGAAGGACCAAGAGCAGGCCCTTGTGCACTGCCACGGCGTGGGGCTCTGGGCATCAGCTGGACTTTCAAAGACATTACTGCTTTGTGAGAGAAGGGAAGAAAATTTTGTTTTTGAGACAGGGTCTTGCTGTTCTTGAACTCACAGTAATCCTCCTCCCTCAGCCTCCTGAGTGCTGGCACTACAGGCATGCACCACCATACCCAGCTTATGTGCTGCTGGGGGGTCAGACCTGGGCCTTGCACTTGGCTAGGCACACACTCTGACCACTGAGCGACACTCCCAGCCTGGGAATGATTATTTGCAGAGATTCCCTGACTAAGGGTCTGACATCTACTTTTAACCACATGTCCAGGTCTAAGTGCAGCATGGTCAGGAGCATCTTGTGTCCGGGCCAGCGGGAACCCCAGCGTCCCCAGGCGCACCTTTCCTCGAGGCTTCTGAAGCTGTTCCCAATGATGACCATCCTGGAGAGGGCGCCAAGTGACCAGTTGCTCCACAGGAGGTTGTTGTACAGGGCTGTCCCACAATGGGGCATGTAGAAGACGGTGGGCGCCCCGCACACGCGGTGCTTCCCTTCCTGCGGATTGAGATGCGCGCACACCGTGACGCCGTGGCCTCTGACAGCCAGGGAGGAGGAGACAGGACGGAGCGGACAGTAGCAGCGGCACAAGGTAGAGAAGTGAGGAGGTGCGGAGCCATGTGTTGCCACAAACAGGTAGCCCTGGCCTGACCATCCCCATGTCCTGTCTCAGAAATCCCCCACGCTCCCTGCTCACCTTCTGCCAACATCCCCATAACCAAAGGGCCTTCAGTTATTCCACGGAGGGGTGGGGGAGCACAGTGAGGCCTGCGTGACAAATGTCCCTGCACACAACCTCCCTGGCAGGAACACAGGCCCCTGCTGCCTACCCCCACACCCGGTGTCCCCTCTCTTCCCCGACTGCTTCCCTCGGGTTAGTAAACAGGTAGTGGTTTCCAGAACAGCCAACTCTGCACTGCAGGCCAGTCCTGCTTGTGGCCCTCTAGCAAACACCTGGCGGCCTTCAAACGCCAGCTCAGGTAAATCCCCAAACATGTCCTATCGTAGCTCCTGGTATTGATGGTTGGCACATCACGTGACCCGATGTGACCCAGGATCCCTGAGGACGGGGACTGGCTCTTGTTTTCCTAGTCTACCTGATGCTTCCTGCCCAGCACAGAGAGGGCACATGGTACACAGTTTGATTTTCAGATGCTCCTGCCACTGGGGCCTGAGTCCTCACAGCGGGCCTGGCTTGCAGGCTGGAGACTAGGCAATGTGATGGCGGTCTCAGGACACCCAGAGGGACCCAACAACTCTGTACACTCCCAAGATGACGCCGAACTCCTTTCAGAAATGTCTGCTCACAATGGAATGCATCTTTTCAGAGGCCTCAGGAATGCCAAGTCCCAGATGTTCTGGGGGCGCAGGGAGCAGAGGATTTATCTGCAGCTCCCAGCCGGGCCCCACAGGCATGCCTGGGCTGGGTGGCACACAAGAGTAAGAGGCCATCTCCTGGACAGGGCACATTCCAACCAGAAGAGCCTCAGTCAAGGCACCACACTGGTTGCCTTCTCGATTCTTAAACAGCAACTGCAAACACCAATTAGCATTTCTGGACAAAGGCTCCTTGCAAGAATTTTGTAAACTTAACATGTTCAAGTTCATGCCGTTTGTATAATACAAGTTTTTCCTGCAACATAAACCAAAATGCTGGTGACAAGCAGGCAAACTTTATAGGCACTGGGAGGGCAAGCAAGAAACAGCCACCATTTCAAAGCAGGCGTGTCCACGGCAGAGCCTGGGGTCAGTCTGGTCAAGGTCTACACAGCCCACCCCAACCCCCAGCACCCTCAAGCCCCTTACCTCATTCTCACTGAGAACCCTCACACCAAGGGCCTTAAGAACTGTGATTTCAAGTTGGCTGAACAGAGGGTCATAGATCCAGCAGTGGCTTCTACGTGTCTAGGAAGGGAAGACAGTTTTTTAAAGGCGATCCTGCTGTGTAGAAGGCCAGGGGAGGGGCAAGAGGGTGGGTCAGGAAACTTACCTCGCACTTGTCCAGGAGGAGAAGCAGAAATGCCAGCTGGATTCTGGCAGTGACACAGGAGGCAAAGTTCCCAAGGCCATAACACACGAACGCTGTGCGGTGTGCTCCTGTGATCAGGGCCTCTCTCGGGCTGGGCACAGGGACTACCTCGGACTCGCCGGGGCCAGCGTCCAGGTGGAGGCTTCCAAGGTCTTCTGACAGAGTCGCCACAGGAGCCTTCAGCTGCCCCAGCTGTTCTCTAAGGCATCGGCTGACAGTTTCTGAAAGGGCAGCCCGCGAGGCAGTCAGAGGGCAGCGCAGCCACAAGAAAAGACCCAGAACGAGGGAGAACCGAGCAGGGAAATAAGAACCTCAGCTCCCTGGAGGGAGAGAAGCTGCCCAGGACGCGAGCCATGCCCATCACAAGCTCACAGGCTGGCCCAGATGCTGGATGCCCATGGCTGGAACCCCAAGGAAACATCGTGACAAAAAAATGTATTTCATTCACAGACAGTTTCAATTTCAGAGCCTAAGGTGAGCTCACTTTAATCTACCAGGAAGCTCCTAGCAAATGGAGGCTATGCTCCTAAATATTATTTTGATTATAAAAATAAAAGACCAGCAGAGGATAACTCAAGATTAGGAATATTTCACGTGTAAAAAATGTCAGAGGAAAAGGCTGAGGACTTCAAAATCCTAAAGAAATAATAATATTTAAATTTTCAGGCTGGAGGAATGGTAAGGCAGTTAAAGCGCTTACCTAGCAAGTGCAAGGCCCTGAGTTGATTCCCCAGCACCACATAAAGCTGGGTGTGGTGGCACATGCCTGTAATCACAGCACTCAGGAGGCTGAGGCAGGAGGATTGCCATGAGTCCAAGGCCAGCCTGGGCTCTCCACAGTGAGTTCAGGACCAGCCTAGGCTACAGAGCAAGACCCTGTCTCAAAAAACATTTTTTTCCTCATTCAGAGATAGGCTCTCTTGTCCTTTTATTATACTGGTACTGAAGTTAGCTGAACAAATTTATATGCAAAACAAAAAAGCCATACATTGCAACAATAAGATACCTATTTTCACTTAGACTGGTAAAACTATCTTCACTGAGCCTCCAGGATAGGAAAGATTGCATGAACAAACTGGTGTTTAGGTCCTTGTGGATGAGAGAACTGGTAAAAAGCATTCTGGCAAACAGCGTACTGATACCAAGCTGGCAGGCTCTTCTCTCAGCAGCCCCACTTCTGGGAACATAAACTGGGAACCGTACTGAATTTGGTAAAGACTATCTGCGCACAGTTGCTCGCTGCAAAGTTATGTTTAACAAGTGAAGCGTAAAGGAAGAAACCTTGACATTTCCTCAATAAAAAGGACAATTACAGTGTGGTCACTCTGTGCATGAATATGTTGCCACATGTATTTCTAAGCATGTGCTAAACAACCTCACCAAACTACACCACCACGCCTCCCCTTAGCCAGGAGGTACCCACCTAGTGATGAACTCCAGAAATCAGAGACAAGCAGGTCCTTCCTGTTGAGAAAAGGCAGCAGGGTCACCTCCCATCCTCTCCTCTCTGCTCTGCCTGGAAGTGACTCTTCTCCTGGCCCGAGCTGGACGCTCAAGGATGCAGTGCCTCCCGCCCACAGCCCACCCTAGTGGACGTCAGGAGATGGGCAAACAGGGACATTGTCAGAGCCGGAGTGTGGACTGCTGGGTTCAGCCAGGGCAGGGGAGGCAGTTTCCTGGAGAAGGCCCGGATTCCCGGGGATAGGTCTGATGCTGCTGTTCCTGCCCTCAGGTAGGCTTGGAAAGCCACACCTCAGTAAGCGTCACCAAATAACCTGGCCTTGGGGCTTCTGAGCTTTAGTTCTGTCACATCTAGAAAGGCAGAATCACACCTACCACAGAGGTTGACAGGGTGGGGGTGGTGGGAATCACAGAGGTTCACACTCAGCACCGATGTAAATAACAGGTATATAACAAGTATGCAGTTTTATGGTAAACAGCTTTTCTTACTAAAATAATTTTAGGGGAAAGTAAAAGAAATGCATGTCAGGTCTTTTTGTATTATTGTTGTTGCGTGGTACTGGGGATTGGGCCACTATGTTACATTCCCAGTCTTTTTTAAAAAAATTTTAGAGATTAAGTCATTAAATGGCCCAGGCTGGGATGGAACTTATGATCGTCCCACTTCAGCTTCCCAAAGTGCTGGGATTACAGGCCTGGTTCCTGGGAGACTGAGGAAACTGTCAAAGGCTATACAGAGCCCGAAGAGCTCCCCACACTGCAGGCACACCAACTCTCACGGCATCCGCACAGATTTTTGTTATTGTAGTACTAGGGATTAAGCCAGGGCTTTGTACAAGTTACTACATCTCTTTGTGTGTGTGAGGATGGAGCCCGGAGCCTTCACATTCAGCTACATCGCCAGCCCGTATTGTATTTTTAATTTTGAGGCAGAGTCTTACTATGTCACTAAGGGCTTGAACTTGCCCCCCCCCCCCCCACACACACACCCCCGCTTCAGCCTTCCCAAGTACTGTGATTATAGGCTTGAGCCACAGGGTACAGCACTCAAGCTGTTATGTCCTAACATGACTGCAGTTAGAGACAGCTATTAATATACATAAGGACAATAGGTAGCATTTGCTGAGTTCTTCCCGTGTGCTTTCTAAGGGTCAGGGCCTGGTAGTTGGCGGGGTGGGTCGGGGAGGAGGGAACCACAGGCTGCGGAGTCACAAACGTCTGGGTTTGACATCTGGTTCTGTACAGTGATCACGTTTCTCTGGGACACCGGGCCCCCGGTGCGGCTCGCCAGGGGACACTGCCACAGGGCGCAGAATGCTGCAGGCAGCGCCAGGCACACCGCAGCTGCTAGGCAAGCCAGTGGTAATAACGTCGCCCCCCTGCAGTAACGCCACCAGTGGTGACCAACGCTGCACAGAATGGCAGCAAACAATGGCCCCGGCCTGTCTCGTGCCAGGGAATAAACCACGTTCGCTAAATCACTCAATCCTCAAAGCAAGCCGATGCAGGCCACATTTTGGTCCCCATCTCACAAACAAGGAAACAGTCACAGATGCCCAAGGTCCAGCAGCTGTCACGGCGAGGACAATGACAACCTTCCCTAAGTGCCTCCTGTCACCCCAGCCTGGGAGGTGACCGCCGCCTCCGGTAAGCCCTCGCAGCAGTCCCTTGGAGTTTTGCGGCCCATTTCCCTTTCAGGGAAGGGGAGACTGAGGCTCGGGGAGGCGCCCATGAGCCCGATTCGGCCCTGCACTCACTCGGCCTCCCGGAGGCGACGAAGCACGACCTCGGGGTCCCGCTCGGGCTCTACGTCACGGCCCCGGGCTTCCACCGGTCTCCGCCGCGGCCGCCAGGAGGCCCGGCGCCGCCTCCGCGGACCCGCTGCCTCCCAGGAGTCCAGAACCGCCTGCGCGGCCGCCGCCATTATGCCGTGACCTCATCACCACGCGCCGCTCTTCACGCCATCGCCGCGCGCCGCTTACGTCATCGCCGCGCGCCTGCTCGCCGCTACTTCTACGGCTGCTGACGGGGGCGGGGCGGCGCGTGATTCGAGGCCTGTGCGGAGCGTGTGGGCATTGCCCCTTCGCGGGACTGTCGCCGTTCGTGGTACGGACCGGGGTCTCCGCTTCCGGGCGCGCCGGCTGCTGCGGTGGGTGGGCGACGCGAGGCCACCCGGGCGGGGCGGGCCTGACCCGGCCGAGCCCTGGTTTCCGGGTCCTGGGCACTGAGGGACTGCTCGTGCGGCCACCGCTTGCTGCCAAGTCTGGCCCGGCAGCTTCCCGGCCCTGCACAGAACGAGTGCCCCCTGTTCAGTCGTCCCGGCCCACCGGGTCTCCTCCTGCGCGCCACTCTCCTCAGACATTTGTCCCTCACTCAGTGGGCGCCCCGCCCCTCCGTTACCGCTTCCCAAGCCGCCAGAGCCATTCCGGCCACAGCCTGGCACATGGCGCTCCAGGGCCAACCCCGGCCTCGCCTGGGTGTTTCGGAGTTAAGGGAGCAACAGACCGTACCAGCGTGGGACCCAGTCCTCCGGGAAGAAGGCACACGGGGTTCGGGCTGCTGTCCTTGTCCCCGGAACTGGATGTGCATCCCAAGATACCTAGAATCGAGACTTAAACTGTGTTGCCCGCTGTCCCCCCTATGGCAGAGTGGTGGCAGGCATTTGAGGCCCGGTTCCTGAGGACATTAAACTGCAAGAAAGTTGATAGTGGGATTACAGTTCTGAGGTGATCCCAGGGCTGTCACCTGGAGGAACTAACCCTTGTTTTGTGTTTTCCTGTAGAGTGTCATCTGCCGGAGGCAGGAGCCTGGAGGTGGCCCGGTGGGAAGGTCCCTTAACACTGCGAAGCGCTGAGCCGGAATCCGTCAAGGCAGGATTTAATGGAAAGTTCAAGACCCAAGGATTAGAGAGAAGGCGGCCAGGGTCATTTCTGACTGAAGTGCCGTGGTTCACTGAGTTGGAAAGCCACTTGCTGAAAGCATTCTTTGCTTTCTGAAATTCCACATATCCATATTACTTTTGGGCTGTCAGGAGGGACAGTTCCTTAATTTGGGTTCCATTATTACTATTACTCTACAGTTATTACTGTATTTTTAGCTGCCTTAGTCCAGTGCTTTCCACACTAATTTTATCTTCTGTGGTGCCATGGTATGGTCACCATAACTGTTGGAGAAACTAAGGCACAACTGGGCCCCGTGGGGCAATCCCAGCACTCTAGGAGGTTGAGGCAGGAAGATCATGAGTTTGAGCCTAGCCTGGGCAACCTAGTGACTTAGCAAGACTGTCTCTCAAAAATCAAAAAATACACATAGGCTGGGGCTGTACTCAGTGTGAATGCCCTGGGGTCTGTCCTTGATACTGTACAACAAACAAAACAACAGAAAGTAAGGCATGTACTCAGAAGTCTCCGCTGCCTTTCCTGTTTTATTCAGAAACAACTTTTATCAGTATAGAGGCTCTTATGAAATATACCATTTACTTCACTGCCTGGGTCACATGCTTCCACGTGGGTCTCTGAAATAATCCATTCCTTGTGTCCGCTTCACAGCCAAGGCACTGATGTTTGAACTGGAAACTTCAGAACTTTTGAAAGAACTCTGAGGATGGCTTTGAACTAGGCCTATTGGGACCCGTCAGAACACATCCTTCCACATCCATCTCCCTGTGGGGCTTTTCCAGAGGGGAAATTGAAGGTCACTCTGTAGCTCGCCAGCTGGGGCTGATGGAAGCAGAGCAGTGGATTTGGCTTTTCCAGCGGGTTTCTGATGCTTTAGTGTAGTCCCTGCCCGAGTTCTAAAAGGAACAGAGATATTCATGGAACTGAGAAGCCTGCAGAGAAGGGAAGTAGCACTTCTGTGCTGAAAAAGCCAGAGCAAGTGGTGGTTGTGGCTAAGAGCGCCTGGCCCTGCCATGCCTGCATCCAGTGCGTGGGGGGTACATCTGGGGAGGCCGAAGTGATACCGAGAGCAGAAGCCCAGAGGAAGAGGATGGGGCCGTCTGCAGAGTAAATGGCCGCCGCCACCTCCCCAGAGGCGAAGTCGGCCTCCTGGTGAGTACTGGGTGTGGCACCAGGGCTCCTGAGGGGCTCCGGGTGGGTCCCTTGGGTGAATCACGAAGCCCCTGCGAGGCCGTATTGATGGTTAAGCAAAAAAGAAAAATGCTCTTTTTCTCAGAGAAACCACATCAAAAGCTAATTTTTTTGGTAGCTCTAGAGATTGAGCCCAGGAGCCACTTTGCCACAGAAGCTACATCCCCATTCTTTTTTAATCTTGAGATAGGGTCTTGTTAATTTGCTAAATTGCCCAGGCTGAGCTTGAACGCGTGATGGGGTCACTCCGCCTCTGGCCGGGTCCTGCGAGTGTGGGCATGTGCTGTTGTGTTCCAGCCTTGCCAGCCTCTTGCTCCAGTTGAAGGAGTAGGAGTCCTGTGTCGCTGGGTGATTGTAGAACAGGCCTGCAGCCAGGTCTGGTGGCCACCTGGGCGTGGGTCTCTTTGCTGTGTGGAGATGAGGCCTGATCACGGTGGGGAATTGCGTCACGGGAAGCAGTCAGGGCAGTTTGGCTCTTGAAGAGTGCGAGGGTGTTGCACAATGTCTGTGAAAATTAGGTCCCTGCCCAGCCCTCTGCAGGTTCTTTTTCATAATTTGATCTGACACACACTCGTGGGGAGGTGAAAGGCGTGGTGGTTCCACAGCCTTAGCAGGAGGGGTGCATGTGTGTGTGTGTGTGTGAGAGCATGCACGTGTGTATACACACATTTATAGATGTTATAGCTAAGCATGGTGGCACACACCTGTGATCTGGGAGGCTGAGCGTTGTAAGTTCAAGACCAACCTGAGCAATTCAGTGACCTTGTGAGACTCAACCTCAGAAGTAATAAAAAGTGCTAGTGATGTAGCCTGGTGCAGAGGCCTCGGGTTCAGTCCCTAATGATGCCGAAAGCAAGTACCAAGAAGCAGCAACAGCAAAATACAGGTACAAGCTGACACGGCAGAGGGGCTCAGGATGGCACTAGAGTCCTTGTGCACATGCGCAAATGCAGGGGCTTCCGTGTTTGGGTAAAGGATGGGAGGGACGGGGCCGGGGAGCAGTTTCTCAGGTTGAAACACTTCTGGAGACATTTTTCTTTTTGATACCGGGATTGAGTGAACACAAGCTCTTGCGTGTGCTGGGCCAGGCCTCCTCCTCCGAGCTGCATCCTTAGTCCTTACTTTATTTTGAGACTGGATCTCGTAAAGTTGCCCCAGCTGGCCTGGGACTTTAAGGCCTCCCAGCCTGCGGAGTAGGGGAGATTACAAGTGTGAACCGCTGAGCCTGCTGAGGTTGTTTTGATCTGGGCGGAGTAGTGGAGATTACAAGTGTGATGCGCTGAGCCTGCTGAGGTTGTTTTGATCTGGGCTGGCCCTAGCACTTTAGAAAGTGGATCAAGCTGGAGACAGCGAGTAGCCCTGAGCCAGGTGAGGTGGGAGGCCCGGAGGAGGGCACAGATCCCTGGTCCCGTCTCCCCCACTGTAGCCCATAGCCTCATACATGTGCTTTTGGAGATGTGGAAGGAAAACCCTGGAGGAGGTGGCTCTGAGAGCTCGAGGTAATCGGTAATGAGTATGGTGTAACTCTGATCATACTGCGGAGCGGCGTGAGGCTTTTGGGCGGGGGGGTGGGGGGGGAGATGGATTGTAGAGACTGAGGCTACTCTGGGCCAAGGCAGTCCAGGCAAGGCTGATGAAGAGGCATGTTTGAGTGATGCCCAGCCCAGGAAGGTTTTGACGGGCAGAGTGGAGCTCGCTGTTGGTAAACTCTCAGGGAACCCGTTTTCTACATGACAAACGCACTGCCTTTGCAGCACCTCCGTAAGCCTTTGGGAGGGGTCCATGTGAATCCTGGGAGAGGACTGTTTCTGGGGATCATGCTGACCTTGTTACCAGAGCCCTTGGGACAGGGTACAGGCCACGCGGCTCAGCGTTCGAACCGATGCGTCACTGGGGCCGCTGCTTTTCTTCCGGCTTTTTGTGTCTTTTCAGGCAGATGGTCTGATGGCTGGAGAAGGGCATATTTTTAGTTTGGCCATCCTGCATTTACTAGTGGCGAGTGGCGTTATCTCTCTGGAGCTGCTGGACTCTTTCCCCTCCTGGGCCACCAGAAGGCCCCACACCGATAACGAGCTCCCCTTGAGCTGGGAAGTAGGAAGCTGCGCTCTGACCCGCCACTGTCGATGGGTAGAAGGAAACATGGCTCCGCTCTGTTCTCTTGCCAGGTGGAATTACTTTTTTCTCTATGATGGATCCAAGGTGAAGGAGGAAGGCGACCCCACCAGAGCTGGCATCTGTTATTTTTACCCTTCACAGGTGAGCCGCGTGACATTTCTCCCCGCATGGGAACTTTTTATGAGTACAGGATTATGACTGGACAGCTCTCTCTGGCTAATCCAGATGGCTGTCATGTTAGTCTAAAATGGACTGTTTCTTTCTGTCCTGCTCCTGCAACCCAGGCAGCTCAGGCTTTCCTCTTCTGCTCTGTTACGTGACTTTTTTTTTTTTTTTTTTTTTTTTGGTCTACTTCTCTCACTCCAGTTTTTCAACTAGCTCATTTAAAATATTTTGTATTCATAATGTACAGCTACAGGAGTGTATCATAAACTGTTACATACCATCAGTAGTGTTGGCAGTTCTCAACTCTTCCATTGTGACCTGAACCCCCTTCCCCTGTATTTTTTCTTCTCTGCAGCAATTTGAAGCCTCTCTACCTAAAAATCAGGACATTATTTTAAATGTTTTCTACCTAATAAACATTACTATAGTTAGTAACAACAATCCCTTTATTTATGTATTAATTTATTTTGTAGCCCTGAGGATTGAGCCCAGGGCCTCACACCAAGCTACATCTGCAGCCCTTTTTTGTTTAAGGTGAGGTCTTACTAAGGTGCAGAATTGCCTAGAATGGGCTCAAACTTGTGATTTTCCTGTCTCAGCCTCCTTGAGTGCTGGGATTAAGGCCTGCACCACCACATCCGGCCACAAAAATCCCTTTAACATCGTGATGCCCAGATTCGATTGCTGTTTTACCTTCCCTAACTTAGATGTTAGTCTTTGTCTCTCTTCCTCTCAGCCTAGCCTGTCTCTTCCTCTCTCTCCCTGTCTTCTCTCCCTCTCTTCTGTCTTCCCTAATCAGAATCCAAGAGGCATTTCTCTTTGGTGATTTTGGTTGCTTTTGGCCCTTTTTAACACTCCTCACCTACTCAGTGGTCCTTCATTCCTCCCACGTCCTTGAATTATTGAAGAGAGCACCTCGTGAATGGTGGCGCATTCAGGCCCCGGTGCTCTGGGTTGTGCTGATTGGCGCCTCGTGGTGATGACGTTTTGTGTGTTCCTCCACTGTGTTTCCTTTAAAAAGGTAGTAAGCTCCCGAGCCTTGGTTAGATCTGGCTCGGTCCCGCTGGGCAGGAGCTCCTCAGGAGGGGAGCACGGCTTCTGTGGCCTCGTGGCCTGTCTCGCTGCCCTGCAGGTCCATAAGGGCCGAGGCTAATGAGAAGATTCTGTCTAGCTGTATATTTCGATGTATTAACATCTGTGAGTTACATTCTGACTCAGATGACAGGGACAGTGCAGGCCACTCAGAGGCTGTGTGCAGGAGATTTGAGTCGAGTGAAAGACTCGTTGCCAGCTCAGGTCCACGCCTGTCACCCTCGGGACACAGCCAGGCCCCGTGCTATCACCTTGTGCGCTCCCTGCAGGGTTCTCTTGCAGTGTGGCTACCCCAGTGGGGTTGACACCCTTGGAAAGGGCTTCTGTGTAAGGCTGGCAGGCTGTGCCCAGCCAGGGCTCCGTCGTACATTCTTCTTTGTTGTTTTTATAATTCTTTAAAAATATCAAAACCACCCTTGGCTCCTGGGCCCCATGAAAACAGTTGTGCTCTCAGGAGTGATCCCAAGAGTTCAGGGATTTGTACCACCTGCCTGGAACCTGCTCTCTTCCCACAGACCGTCCTGGACCAGCAGGAGCTGCTGTGTGGGCAGATCGCCGGAGTTGTCCGCTGCGTCTCTGACATCTCCGGCTCTCCTCCCACTCTCATCCGCCTGCGAAAACTGAAGTTTGCCTTAAAGGCTGATGGGGATTACCTCTGGGTGAGTCACACAGGCAGAGTCCACGGAAGTGCTCCCCTGGCCTGTGGCTCTCGGACCAGACTATGCTCCCTGCCTGTGTCCTGTCGTCATGCACGCTTCCTGTGGCACTCCACAGCTGCCCGTCATAACTGAGTGCTCTCCCAAACATTGCTTCCTCCTCCATGGGCCCAGTGATACCCCGTACAGGGCGCTGTGGACGCCACACGCGAGCTCTGCCCAGCGCTGGGCCCCGGGCCCTCTCTGCCTTCTGGCTGGCATCCGGCGCTGCGCACAACGGGTTCTGCTCCCCTTTAAAAGTCTTAGGTGAACCTGTGGGTGTTCATTTTGTTGTGTGGCGCAAATTGAATTTCTGTTTTCCTCTTTTTATCCCTGTATACTTAATGCTGTCTATACTTCAGCGTTGATGTAGGTTGGGTTTTAAAGAACCCATTAAAGATAAATCATTTAATCTGAAGTGCTAGTTTCCCTTACCTGACCTTACTTTCAGGCCTGGAGGTAAAGGGATACTGAAGTGTGGGCGACACATTCAGCTTTTCTATCAGTAGGTGTTATTTCCAACATTTTTTAATGAACATTTTGTAACATGCTGAGCAGTTGCAAAAATTCTACAGTGAACTCTCATGCTTTTTTTTTTTACAACTAACTGCATTACTACGTATTTGTGTGTTTGTCTCTTTATCTTCCCGTCAATCTAGATTTTTAAAAGCAAACAAATTGCATACATTAGTATACTCATCGCATGCGTTCGTGTATCCCCACCCATGTTCACTGTTTGTGGTTTTTTTCTTGAGATGAAATTTACGTATGATGAAATATACCAACCTTGAGTGTATGGCTAGATGCACTTGGACAAGTGGTGCACAGGCCACACAGATAATAATCCCTGTCAGCACACAGGAGGGCGTCATCATGCGGGAAGGCTCCTCATGCCTTCAATAGCTCATGGATCCCCTCCCACTCAGGATGCCATTGCCTGAATGTTTTTTCCCTATGCATGAGTGCTGCCTTTACTGGGATGTCACATGAGTAGCATAACATGTTTGGGATGGCACTCCTGGTGGCCTTTCATCCCACTTAGCATTTGTTGTATCATCCAGGTTATTACCTGAGTCAGTGTGGACTTCTTTTTGTTATGAAACAGTATTCATTCCATTGTCCCAGTCAGTCACAGTTTACTCACTCTCCTTTTGATGGGTGGAAACATTACCAGTTTTGGGCAATTAAGAATAAGGCTCCTTGGAATATTCTGACATGTGTCTTCTCTTTGGGCATGTGCTTCCAAATGGCTGGCGATAGGAAGGTAGGTGCTGGATTTTGTAAGAAAAAAGACCTTTTGCCAAGTGGTTGTACACCCTCATCACCAGCACTTGTGGAAATTGCACCCACCCACTCCCACATTGCTCCTGCCAAATGTGTGGCGGCGACTCACGTGGCTTCAGTTTGCATTCCCCGATGACCTGCCATGTGGAGGTGTTTTCTCATGCTTGGGAATCACTTGTATATCTTTTTTTTTTGTGAAGTGGCCCATTTTTAATTTTTTTCCCCCCTATAGTGGGTTTTGAACCTAGGGAGTGTTGAGTCCTTTTTTTTTTTATTTGAGACAGGATCTTTATAAGTTATCCTGGTCTAGAACTTGTGATCTTCCTGTCTCAGCCTCCTGAATAGACAGAGTTAGAGAACTACACTCCCATATCCAGCTGCACTTGCCTTTCTGTCTTTTGGTTTTTTGAGGCAGGATCTCGCTTTGTAGCCTAGGCTGGTCCTGAGCTCAGTATGTAGCCCAGGTTAGCTCAGAACTCATGGCATTCCATCTGTCTCCATGCCTGGCTTATGTGGTACTGGGGAATCAAACTCGGCCTTGCACTTGCGAGGCAGCCATTTTAACCCTGAGCCATGCCTCCAGCCCCACTCACCTATTCTAAAGTTGAGCTTTCTTTATCTATAGAGGTGTAGTTCTGCATATTTGGTCAGATAGGTATTTTACAAATACTTTCTGACAGTTTGTGATGTGCCTATTTTCATTGATGAGCAGATTTTACTTTTAAGGTTATCACCTTCTATACCTTAAGAAAACACTGCCCAATACTTTGGTTTCCTTTATTTATTATTTATTTGTTTGCTTTTGGTATGAGTTTTATACGTTTTTGTTTGTTTGTTTGTTTGTTTGTTTTGAGGTAAGTTCTTGCTAGTTGGCCCAGGATGGCCTTGAACTTACAACTCTCCTATTTCAGTCTCCCGGTTGCTGAGATGATGGGCATGTACCACCATACCTGGCATAGTTTTTGTTTTTAGCTCTAGGTCTACAATTCACTTTGAGTTGGTATTGTGAATGGTATGAGTAGAGGCCAAGGATCACCTGAATATCCAGTTACTTTCACAGCATTTTGGAAAAACTTCTTGATCCCTATTGAATGTCTTTGACCCCCTTGTCATAGACAAGTGACCACCTAAGTGTGGATCTGCTTCTGGGACCTGTGTTCTTATCCACTGGGGGTTGCGCAGGCCCTCTGTGGGCACCGCACGACTTGGTCTCCTGGCGTTTTGTAGTAACCCTTGACACCAGCCAGTGCACGTCCTCCAGCCTACTCCTTCCCGAGGCTGCTTGAGAACTTGGACACCTGTGTGTGCGTTGCTGAGTCACTGCCATTTTTTAAGGAAATGGTGGGATTATGGATGGAGTCTATTCAGTGTGTAGGCTCTCTGTGGAGAAGTGGGCGCTTCCGTTTGCCAGGCTGCCCTAAACTCCTGGGTCTCATCAGCGCACAAGGCACTGACCTGCTGTCACGCAGATGCAGAGGGAATTTTCAGTTTTTGTTTCCTGTCAGGATTTGTTTATCAGCATTTGCTATTATTCAGGAGAGTTGGATGAGATCCCTCAAGGCAGACTCTGTGTGCCAGAGAGCAGGAGCTTCCCTCAGCGTCCTTGAGCATCTGGCCGAGTTGCCTGTGGGCTCAGCGGGCTTGTCGTGTGTGGAAGTCAGTCCTGCCCTGTGCACTCGGGCAGTTAAGCCTGTGTTACGCAGGCATCCTGCCTGCCAGGCACTTCATTCGCTGGAGAGACAGGGTGGCCCTTCATGGCCAGTTCGCATATCTGCCTTGGGCTTGCAGTGAGCTCTAGAAATCAAACATTCAGTGGCCAACTCAGTCCTCAACATACTTGGCTCTGCATGGGCCACAGTTAGCAGAACAGGCTTGCTGAGGTGCGAGACCCTCGAGGGCTCTGAGCTGGTGGGCACAGACTGGGTGGAGGAGCAGTAGCAGGGAGGGCAGGCCGGTCAGGTACCATGGATAGAGGGACAGAGGGTCGGAGTTGTCCGTAGAGACCAGCTTGGCAGCGGGGGCAGGGCTAGGCTTACGGCTGTAGAAATGGGTGTTGGTGGATTGGTGAAATCTAGCTCTAGAGGGTCCCAGATGTCTGGATTCTCGGGTGGGCCTCAAGGGACAGGAAAGTGCCAGACTGTATGGCCTCCTCTGCAGGTGCTGGGCTGTGCGGTGGAGCTTCCTGATGGCAGCTGTCAGCAGCTTCTGGATCGTCTCATTGGATTCTTCACTTTTTACAACGGGCCTGTTTCCTGGGCTTACAAGGTGTGAATGTGGTGTGGGGATTGCGTTAAGCCGCTCCAGCAAACTGGTGTAGCCAGAGTACGGTCCTTCATATGAACACATGGTCTCCAGCGACCATGTGGGTGGCCCTGGCGCCCCTCTCGGTGCCTGTGCTTCCACATGTTTGTTGGTTGTCCCCATCCCCCTCCCCCAGTGGCCATAACAGCTGGCTTTGGCCATTGCCTCCCCACAGGCACTTGGCCCTGTGATGGGGCAGGTTTTGGGGGGAGAGGGGCTGCGTTGTGCTCAGGGAGTTCTAGACATCCCTCTTCTGGCCACTGTCCGTGCGGAGGCCTGCTCTGCCCCGCCACCCTTTTGGAGTCGTCTGACCCTCCAGATCCCCCATGCACTGACCTGAGGCTCTTCCTGTTTTAGATCCGACCTCAGGAGGAGCTGAGCTCACAGTGGGACACCTTCATTGAACAAGTTCTGAAAAACTCTAGTGATCTGCATAAGATATTCAATTCCCTCTGGAACCTGGACCACACCAAAGTACTGTTCTTGCCCTGCCTGTCCACTTCATGCGTAGGCAGAGCTTGGGGATGGGGTTTGAAAACGTTCCTGAGGCAAGCTCCATCTAGGTAGTGACCAGAACATGCTGTTTCCCAGGCAGGCTGCTGGTACTGGGCTCCCCGCGCTGCTGGTTAGCCAGACGAGGGCCCACCTTGCAGGGCCATGCTTCTCTCATGTGTCACCTGCCTCTCAAAACTGTTCTGGTGGTACCGGGAGGCTGTACCTCAGATGACACCAAGTAGAGACTCAGGTCAGGTGGTTACGATGCAGCTGTTGTGGCCTTGGAGGTTACTGACCTCTGGAATCAGAATGTTTCCTCTCCTCTCGGTGTTAAATCGTCTGGTTTAGTTACTTCCCTGACCTCAGAAATGCCCAGCACTGACATTTAAGACAATCATGCTGCACCCCAGGGCGGCGGGTTGGGAAGCGGTGTGTCTCTCTGGGGTATTCCCTTTGCCTTTGGCACTCAGTGAAACCCAGCTGCTCGTGTCGCTGGCCTCACCACCTGCACTGTCCCCATAAGAGCGTGCCGTCAGAGCCCTGACCTCTGCGGAGGTAGTGACTTCTCCTGGAGAGTGTGGTGCTGGGCCTCCGCCTCACAGAGCCCAAGTGTGCTGGGCGTGGGGAAGGGCTTTCCCTCGTGCTGTCGGAAGGGTGTGGTGGAGTTGGCAGAGTCTGCAGGGCGGCTGGCTGCCCTGGGCAGTCTTGAGGTCAGGAAAGAATATGCTTATTATCCTCCTTGTGTGGTGACTGCTAGTGCACACTGTGTCCATGCAGTCACTGGGCACTGCCGGGCTGGCTTTCAGGACTGCATGGGGAGACCACAGGAAGCCAGGGCTGTGGCTGGGCATCCTCGTCCTGAGTTAGATGCTTTTGGAAAGTTCTGGAAACTCCTAGGCAACTAACTCCTCACTCAGAACTGAGCAGTATTAGCCTTAGTGAAGGGCAGGGTCATGCTTTCCTTTTCTGTGGGAGCTAATGAAGCCAGCTGTCTCCTTGCAGGCTGCCCTGCAGAGGGAGGTTGGAGGTCAGGGCCAGTGAGTTGTACTTTTCAGCCCTGGTAGTCAGGGTCTCCCCGGTGATCTGCTTTACCCATTAGAATAGCTATATCTACATGCATCCTGTGCCAGCTCTGAGAGAGGCCTCTTTGTGCCAAGCATTTGCCGTCTGTGGCATCAGCGGTTTGAGGTATCCAGAGCAGAACAGAGTACCGAGGCATGGCACAGATCTGACTGTGGGGTGTCTTCTCCGTTCTCCAGGCGTTGAGTTAGACACTGCCCATCTGTTCATGACACTCAGTCCACTTCTGTCCCTTGCTCTTTGTGCTGATGGGGTCCGTGTATCTTGCCCTGTGCAGGTGGAGCCCCTGCTGTTGCTGAAGGCAGCCCTCATCCTGCAGACCTGCCAGCGTGTGCCTCACATTCTAGCTGGCTGCATCCTCTATAAAGGACTGTGAGTACAAGCTCCCCATTCCCCACTGCGTTCCACAGTGCAGAACGGACTGGCTTGGTCACTTCCAGATTGTGGGAGAGAGCTTTAGTCTCTGGCCAGTTTTTTGTGGGCCAGTTTGGCAAGTATCAGATCATTTAGATTTGGCTTAGGGTTATGACTCCATCTGGGTACAGCTGAGAATTGGAAATTCTATTCAGGTAAAAGGAGGGGACTATCAAAGGGATTGATGTAATTCTCGGGGTGGCATATCCACAATAGCTGTTGGTGTATAGAATGTCACTGCAGAGTCTCTGGCCCCTGCATCAGCCAGCACGGTGAGCAGAGGGGGCTCAAGCCTGCTGTGGCCTTGACCCTTTCTCCCACAGTACCCCAGTGCAAAGCAGAGTCTCACATGACCCACCTCTTTCCAGCCTGCAGCTGGTCTGTGTCCTGGCTGGCTTCTGAGGACTTAACTACACCTCTTGATGGAGCTGGAGGGCCTCTTGGGGAGCCTGAGTGCCAGTGAGCCGCTCCACCCAGCTCTCGCAGCTCTCACAGTGGAGGGTGCCTCACGGCCACGGCAGGCGGGCTGCACCAGGGCCTGGAGCTTCCTACTGCCTGGGGGCTATGCAGCTGAGCAAGCACTCCAGGTGCTTCTGGAAGAGCGTTCAGTGGTGCTGGGGCTGCCCAGCCCTCCTGCCTTGGGCGAGCTGCTGTGGAGGCAGAGGCATGATGTTTTCTCTGGGGGAAATAGAGACCCTTTGTGCATAATGAATGAGTCAGCAGGTGTGGAAGGACGGAGCAGAGTCTTGGGCGCGTCACCCCTTGTCACCTTTCAGCAGACAGCTCCGCCTCACCTCGGGCTGTTGGGCCCACTGCAGCATGGCTGACAGTGCCACCATTCTTTTTGCTTATTTTTTATTTCCTATGTATTTTTAGAACTAATACGTGAACACTTCCTCATACACAGAAACTATCAAAGAAATACAAAAATGTACAACGTAAAAGCCCCCAGCTCCCCTTCTCTCTCTTACCTCGGCCCTGCGATTGGGTTTGCCGGGCCCCTTTCCCTAGCTCTGTCTGCGTCTTCCACTCCTGTAAGGGTGCGTGTGTGGCTGTGTCCCCTTCTGTCCACGAGGGCGCGTTACGTGGGTCCCAGCGCGTGTGCGGTCCTTGTGGAGCAGAGCATTTGTGTGCCATACCCTGGGGTCTGCCTGTCCTTGGAAAGGCCATCTGCCTGTGCCAGAATTAGTTAATGGCTCTTGGCAGACATGTGGCTTGCTTGCTTTCAGTTTTGAACCTGTTTCCCATTTCCCGTGTGATGAATATTCTTGTGTGTGAGTCTGGGCGCAGGCCTGTGGCTCACACTGCTGGCATGCTCTGCCATCTCCCCAGGGTCCCTGTCCACGCACGCGCTGGGCAGTTTTCCCTGCAGAGGCTCCGCCGTGCTGCTTCTCATGATGCTCTTCTCCCTGTGACCCACCCTAGGATTGTGAGCACCCAGCTCCCGCCTTCCCTCTCGGCCAAGGTCCTCCTCCACCAGCCGGCTCCTCAGGACCAGGTACTGTAGAACCCAGCTGCCTGGCCGGGGCTTCCCCAGGCGGGACTGACCCCGGGTGCCGGTGGGCCTGGGGCATGAGCTTCCCTGTTCTGCCAGGTCATGGTTGGTGAAGTCGCTGGCAGGGCTGGAAGGAAATGTTTTCTTGCCTGTGCTTGGCTTGGATAGTTGTTTTTTCAAACCAAATGAATGGGGCTCCCAGCTGCACTTCTCGCCAAGATAACCTTCATGTCACAGATGTTGGGTTTTCCAGAGACCCTCTGTGAAGGGCGGATGTGTCCTAAGAACGACAGGGCAGCAGCACTGCACGGCACTTGTGTTGATATTTATTTGATTGTGTTTCTAGTAAAGAGAAGTCGCATGGAATCTTTGAGCATAAAATTGCCCACAGTTGGGCAGCACAGAGACAGCCACTGCTCGCACACAGCTGGCAGATTTCCTTCTAGTCCTTTCTTTTGTGTTGTGTATTTTAGTGTGAAAACGTGATTTCAGATATATCACGGAGCTCTTTCTTTTCCCTTGTGAAGTCAGCAGACATGGCACGCCTGTGCCCCATCCTCACCCCTGCTGGGGTTCAGCGAGCACGGCCTTGCCACAGACAGTCGGGTAGGGGAGCTGTAAGGGTTTCTTCTTTCCTAATAATTCTACTTGGCGTCTACAGACTCTAGCAGCAGAAAAAGATTTATTTTTAAAATTCTTATTACCCAGTGCAGTGGTGTGCGCCTGTAATTCCAGCTCCTCATATTACCCAGTGCAGTGGTGTGCGCCTGTAATTCCAGCTCCTCAAGAAGCTGAGGTAGAGAATCTCAAGTTTGAGGGTAGCCTCAGCAACTTAGAGAGATAAGATTAAAAATTAAAAAGTAGATGGACACAGTGGTACGTGCTTTTAAGCAGCTACTTGGGAGGCTGAGGCAGGAGATGGCAGGCAGGTCAGGCCCAGCCTGGGCAATTTAGTGAGACTCTGTCTTAGGATAAAAGAGGAAGGGGGCTAGGATGTGGCTGAGTACGAAGCCCTGAGCTCAGTACCGGGTGCCAAATAAGTCAGCAAATAAATAAAAATGTAGAAAGGGAACTGAAGTAGTTGCTTGCTGCTGGCTCAGCGTGCACAAGGCCTATGTTGGGTTCCAGTACCAAGGGGGAAAAGGAAAAGAGCTTCTCTCCCAGCGGAGTCCATGGCGCCAGCTGTCCTGAGAGCGATTTACAAATAAGTTTCATTGAACTGCTAGGGAGGTACAGTGGCAGAGGGGCATCTTGGGAAAGGCCACAAAGCCACAGATGCGCCTTATCTCATCCTTTGCAGAAAAAAGTTAGCTAGGCGCTGGTTAAGGGCAGGAAATGGTTAGCTTTCGCGTACTGTTCCTAAGACGTAAGCAAGCCACTGAAAATGGCCGAGATGGCTTAAAGATGGGAATTACACATTACTCTTTTAAGTGGAAGAATTCATTGGGGATTGGAACCAGGGCCCTGTCCCATGAGCACTGGCCGCAGCCCTGTGTGACCCAGGGTCTCACCACGGTGCCCAGCTGGCCTCACCCTTGACACTCTCCTGCCTCTGCCTCCGCCTCCCCGGTGGCTGCGTGCCAGGGGAGCTGAAGATGTACCCAGCTGCAAAGCCAAGTCTTGTTATTTTAGAAGTATAAATCACAGAGGCTCAAAGGAGAAATGCCTAAGTAGCTGAGTTATTAGCTTGAGAATAAGGGATTACATGTGGTTCTATTCAGAGAAATTTTGTGCAGAGTGAGTTTGCTTAGGGCTAGTAACCTAAAGTGTGAGCTTTGTAAACTTCTATCAGAATAGGGGAGCTGTGCCTTGTCATAGGAGTGACAGTGACCTTGGCCAGAGAGCAGTTTTGCCTTTTGTGTGTTGTTTTCTTTGGGAACATTCAGGCTGAGGTGAAGGGTTTGTTCTGCCTTTAGAAAAGCTCTCAACGCCTGGCCTTGCCAGGGGCTTAAACCAAGCAAGTGGTCGGGTACCTCACTGGGTTCAGGTCAACACTCTGGTTAGAGTGGCCTCTGTATGAAGCTGATGGCAGGGTCTAGAGAGATGAGGCTGTGTTCCAGGGCCAGAGTGCCCTCAGCTGGGAGAGACACCAGCCATCCTCACTTCTTTCGCAGAGGGAATGAGCCCAGGTGGTTCACCTGTAGGCCCTTGTGGCCTGGTGCTCGTCTGCCCAGTTGGGCAGGAGTAGGCAGTGTAGGGGAGCGTTCGCTCTATCTGCCAGGGTCCTGGCCTGTGGCTGGGACGAGCTCTGTGGGCGGCAGGATCCTGTGAGCAGACGGCACAGTGAAGAGGGTTGGATCAGGAGGAGACAGCGGGGCCCAACACCAGCCCTCTTGTGTGTTTGTTTTCAGAGACATTCTGCGGCTGGGGGTGTCCCGCAGGAACCGGGTAAGTGGAGCGGTGCCCTGAGCCATTTGAGGATGGCATTCCTATGTTGCTTGTCACGGGACAAGCCTTGTGAAAGTTGGTTGATCCCTTATTTTATTTCCTCTTTGCGTAAGATTAGCAAAGTGGATCTAGTTAGAACCTCCAGAACAGTGTTTTGCACTGGATTCCTAATTGTCAAGCTCATGATTTTAGGCATGCTTCCCAGATCCCTGCACCTAGGACCCCCTTAGCTTGTGCTGTGGTGCCGCTCAGGCAAGTCCCAGGGGTGTGATGACTGCAGAAAGCCCTTTGCAGGGTGGGTTATACCCTAAGGGAACTTTGTTTTCCAAAGTAAAAGGGACCCTTTATGGGTTGCAAGTGCTTTTTTCCTAGCTTATGTCTCCGCCCCCCTCCCTTTTTTTAAATTACCACTAAGTTTTCTTGTATCACATGTTCCCTTCTTGCCAGCTGGGAGAGTGCTGCCAGCAGCTCTTCCTGTGCTGGCACAGCAGCCAAGCGGCGGTGTGTCTCGTATCTGAACTGAGGGACACCTTCCATGAGTGCTTGGAGCGAGCATGTGGCCTGAGTGTGTGACCCCAAGAACACTTAGCACTGTTCTGGTTCTGTGGCCCAGGGAACTCCTTGCCCATGCTTTTTTTTTTTTTTTTCCAATTCTAGGAGGGGCGTTGCCCCCAAATGTCCAAGTCATCCCTGTCTTCCTGACTGAAGAAGAAGCTGCCAGTCTCCATGAGTTCCCAGCTGATCAGATGACCAGGTAACAGAGGGATCGCCTGAGGGATTCATCTGACAACACTCCCAGACTCCCTCATGTGGCTCATTGGAATAAACTGGCTCCCACGGTCCTCCTTAGCCCTTCCCCTCCCTGCTCTGCCTGAAGGCAGCCGTTTGCCTTGCATGAGGTCATTGATCTAAGAGTGGCCTTCGAATCCCAGACCTTGTCCTTGTCATCCACCTCACCTTGGCAAGTCCTTTCCTTGGCCGAGTCACATTTTCCATCTCCCAAATGGACCCTGTAATATCTATTTTATAAGTGCACTAACAATTGAAAATGTATAGATGTAGCACCCAGGACAGAGCCTGACACACAGGAGACCCTCTAGATGTGGGTGACCCTTGCTCTCTGGCCCCATGTTCAGTAGGAGAACCTGGCATCAGCCCATGCGTCCCAAGGACCACATTTTCCCTTCCTTTTACTTCTGGGGTTTGACCACGTTGTCAGCTTAGGCTCAGTGGCCTCAGACACCCACGTGTCGCCAAACCCTGTGCCTCTGAGGGAATCAGCATTTCCATCTCCCCAACTCAGTCCTGTGCTCCCTCCTTGTGTCTGTCTTGTTTGCACAGATCCCCTGCGTCCCCAGCCCCGCTCCAGGACAGCCCTGCCCAGCATCCTGCAAAGGATTGGAGTGCACCTGCCCTGAAAGAAGATGCCAGCTGGCATGTTGCCTCCACGGCCCAGAAGTTGGCTGCCACCCTCAAGCCTGTATACCCTGCTACAGTATGGCCAGATGGCCAGGGGAAGAATGGACCTTTATCTGGCCATGAGCTGGACACCCTGGGGCACAGAGGACTGCACACTGCTGCCACAGACCAGTGTCCAAGTCTCAGCCCTTCGCTGCGCAAGGAACCAGGAGTTCCCTGGGGCGAGCCAGACTTGTCTGAAATCCACATTCCTGAAGGTCAGGAAGTGGGAACACCCTCAGTTCACTGTGCTTTCCCACCGGTGTGTGTCCCAAGTGGCAGAGGTCTCAGCCATGAGAAATCTGTCGGTGACACTGACAGCTTGGAACCCATATTGCCTGAGGACGCAGCCGCCTGCGGTCACCTTGGTCTCACCTCACCAGAGCTGCTCATCCAGGACAGCGCCTTGGAACAGTATGGTGGCCTTCCTGGTGCTGGCGGCTGGCCTCTCGCTTCTGGAGCCGACCCTGTCCTGGGCAATGAGGGCAGGCTGTTGTCATCATCCCACCCAGATCCAGGGCAGAGAGGAAGTAAGCTTGCTGGGGGAGACCAAGGTGTAGACCACGGTGTTGACGGACCCCGTGAGAGCCTTGCAGCTATCAGTCTAGAACGCAATTTGGACTTGGCCAGCTCCTGGGGCCGCAGCCCCCTTGTGGACAGCTCCGACTCCAGCCTTACCTCTGCAGGAGCCACCACAAGGCTTATACGGATGAGTCTCTACACTCACAGTGTTAAGGGGCTGGTGCTGTGCCTCCTGGCGGAGGCCCCACTGCTAGCAGATAGCACAGCCATTGAGGAGGTGGTGAGTGTCCCCAGGGCCCTTCTACCTGCTCCTCTGCCCCCTCTGCTTGCCTTTGAGAGTTTGGGTGGCTGATCAGCTTGCAGCTATGAGACCCTGCAGAACCTCTGTGTGTGGGTGGGGGGGGGGGCGGGTAGTAGAAACACCAGCCTCCATCCGTGGTGGTTGTGGGGAGTAGAGGTGAGCCACTCAGCTGGTGCAGTGCTGGTGCATGGGCGCCAGGTGTTGGCTCTCTGCTCCTTCCTCCAGGCTTTCAGCTGGTAGGTTTCCTGGCTGTGGCGCCCCCTAGCTGTGAGGTCTCACTCTAAGCCTCAGCTTGGACACCCACAACGTGGGTCAGACCTCCCGTGCCAGGGGCAATGAGGCAGCACAGGCAAAGACTGCCGGCATAGCCATGTGCACCCGAGTTGCAGCCTGTGTCCCAGCTGGTCCCTTCTAGACTCTGTGTGGGCTACGGTGCACACTCTGCAGTGGGTCAGCTGGTGGGAGTCCCCAGAAGCCTCACGTTTTCCTCCGGCATTGCGCAGTGGTGACCCCAAGGTCCTTTTTAGAAGGCCTGGGGCTCTGAAGTCTCAGCTGGCTCTGGAGGACTCTTAGGCCATCCCAGCCCCTGCCCCTCTCGGTGCTGCATACTGACCTTCTGTAAGGCTTGGCCCACGCAGGAGACTCGGTTGCTATGGCAACAGTCTTGCTTAGTTGGCAGGGAAGGTGGTTGCTGAAGAACAGCAGGTTGAAATTGCTGCAGGGCAAATGGTGTCCTGGGGCTCGCCTTCTTTTTATTCTTAAATCTATATTATTCTAAGCTGATCTCATTAAAATGCAGGGCTGTGACCCTCCGAAAATGAGCAGGTCACCTTGGAGTGCACAGGAGGAGGAAGGCTGCCAGCAGCTCCCTTGCACAGGTGGCTGGCGGGGAGTGCCCTCCCTGGAGGCCGGCTTGCGAGCCTTCCCCTCAGACCCAGGCACCAGCTCGTTGCCCCTGTGTCCTCGGGCCCCAAGGCTGTGCTTCGCTTTGCTTGTCCACGTCCACTTATCAGCAGAGGGATCAGGGCTGCAGCTTCCCGTGTCTCGTCTCTGTGCCTCAGTTTGCACAGTCTGTTTTACACCAAACTTAGAAATGTTATTTTGAAGGGCATGATACCTTTATTTTTACCTTCTCCACCAAAAGAAAAATTTAGCACAGTCTGCTCTGTGGGGAGACACGGTCTGCATCGCTACATGCTAAGTGCTACTTCCCGTCTGTTATTTTAGCCAAGCCTTGGAGCAGTTTTGGGGTGGGGCCAGCATTGCAGCTCCCATCTGACCCAAGGAAGCTGCACCTTGTACAGGTACAGACGTCACACCAGGGGTAGTCCCGAATTCTTTTTGGTCCTTGTTCCCCAACCTCGGTCTCTCTGCCCTAGCCATGACAGATGGGACAGCGAGGGACAGGGTGCTGCCCTGCCCTCTGTATAGCTCCTGTCAGGTGGACTCGGCTCATCCAGGGCCCAGCCACGCTGTTTGCGCACCTGGCGTCATGAGCTTTGCATGCAAAGTAGGGCTGGATGCTGGCCAGGACCCAGGAAGAAGAGGCAGGTTTACTGAAGAAGGAAAGCTGGGCTATTCTAAAATGAGCAGGGTAACAAACCTAAATCAGCCTGCTGGGTTGAGAGTGAGTTTGTTAATCAGATCCAAAGTCTGTTTTAAGATCAGGGAGAGAGACAGACCATTTATTATTTTTTAGTCCCAGACCTGTGTAGCAAACACTTGACCCGATTTCCCTGCAGCCTTCTGCTGCTGTGCAGAAGGCCAGAGCCCCTGCCATGTGGTCAGCTACAGGCCAGATGGGACAGGAAGCCCGTCCCCTTTGAAAGAGAGCCCCGATGCTCCATGCTGCCAGGGCGCCCTTGTTCCCTTCACGTTGCTGGCTTGTTTTTCAGTGGACTGGCTTGGACCTGTAGGTCTGCAGAGTAGGGTAGGGCAGTGCACGGGTGGGTGGGAGAAAGGAAAGAGCCGTGGGGAGAGCAGCCAGGAGGGCTGGGTGGACGTGAGCTCCGAAGAACAGGAACAGAGTGTGCTCCCTCCAGGGGCAGCACAGAGTCACTGATGCAGCCCAAGATAAGCTCAGTGACCTTCACATAGTGGTCAGATTAATTATTTATTGCCCCGCTAGGACACCAAGCTGTCTGCGTACAGTAGATGTGGCCCAGAGCCATGGGGAGGATGTCTCATGAGATACTCCTCCCACCAACTGGAAGCCGGTGCCTCCTGGGGTGCGCGTGACCCACAAGCTGCTGCTGCACAGCCCGGGCAGCGGCTGTGGGTGTGTATGGATGGTAGGGCACAGAGTGTCTGCAGCCCTGCGGCCCCTGGAGTGGCTGAGAAGCCCACTTGGGGACCAGCGCCGTGAGCTTACTGGTGGAGGGAGCCTGAAGTGGGTGTTTCGGCTCTGCTTGGCTGCTGGTGCCCAGAAGCGGCCCCTGGAGTGGCTGAGAAGCCCACTTGGGGACCAGCGCCGTGAGCTTACTGGTGGAGGGAGCCTGAAGTGGGTGTTTCGGCTCTGCTTGGCTGCTGGTGCCCAGAAGCAGGCCGTAGAGGGTGTGGAAGTGACGGTGTGGCAGGTGCCAAGAATGAGCGCTTTGTGACTTGGACACGGGTGCTGTGCATGGTTCTCACAGGCCACAGTGTCACGCTGTGTACACACGTATTCATGTGTGTTCCCAACTCTTTGAGAATGCCAGAGCCTTTTAAAACCTCTAAGAGCTGTCAGGCTGTGCAGATGCAGGCACTGTGCAGGCTGCAGCTCGCGGGCCACAGTTTGCTGACCCCGGCCGCCTGCAAGAGCGTGTTACCTGGGAAAAGCTGCCACGTGTCATCTGATGTGACAGCTTGGGATGCACTGTGTGTCCTGGCTGAGAGAGCTTTATCCTGAGTACAAGTTAGGCAGAGGATTCTGGAAGCAAAGCTCAGTGCCTTCAGAGAAACCGGATTTCAGCAGGTTCTCTCTCTGTTCCAGTGTCCCTTCCCTGGGCACCAGCTCAGGACAGGCGGGGGTGCCAGTTAGCGAGGCCCAGATGCTACTTCTGGGGCTGTGGGCTGCCGTAATGGCAGCTGCTTGTGGATGCCAGTTGGCTGGGGCTCTGGATTCCCTCGGGGATGAGGGCTTCCTGGCAGGTATCTTGAGCACAGCCTTCCATTTAACACTGCACCCTCTGGTAAAGCCCTTAGTACCAGCATGGAAAGCGTTTGGTACTGGCTGTGTGCATGTGTGCCTTCACCTGTAGGTGTAGCCTAGATGTGTGCAGGTGCACTTTTTTACCTGTAGGTTCAGCCTGGGCACTGCTGGGAGTTGGCCACTCTGGGCACTAGGATCCGAGGGTGCCACTGTGAGATAAAGCCTTATCTGCCAAATTCATAGCCTTCAAGTCCTCTGGGCCCAAAGCCAGTGTTATACACACAGATTAACTGGCAGGCAGGTAGACGAGGCACGTGGACAATCCCATCAGAGCAGAGCACACTTGAGAGGTATTGGCCATGTTGAGTTACATCCGTTCTTCAGCTTAAGTAGGCTAGTCAGAATTCCCTCCAGGGAATTCCACAGTGCTTTTATTTTAGATGCATCACAGCAGAGATTTTTGTAATATTTTTGTGACTTCTTACCATAGAGTGATACCAGTACAGTTGGAAGGAGAGGCATCAGGATTTGAGGGAAGGAGGGAACAGTGTTGCAGGGGGTGGGGGTGGGGACTGAAACAGGGTTGTCTGGTACAGGAGACACTGTACCAGAGGCTGAACTGAGGCCCGTGGTGACCAGGAGGTGGTGGCCCTCACTGAGGACATGGGGGTGAGAGCTAACGTGGGCCAGCAGGAATAGAAAGACACGTGGATTATGCCCTGTGCTTAGCACTTGAAAAGTCTCCCGAGGGTTCAGAGAGAAAGCCCTGTGTGACCCACGGCAGTCCCAGCATGTCCCTTAGTGTCATGCTTCCACTTCCAAAGTAGCCTGTGTGCGTCTCTGTACTCTATTTCTGTTTTGTGCTGCTGCTGAAAATTAATCTGCAAACAAATGTCAGTATTAGAGAGATAGTACTTTATTTTTTTTGTAGTGGGATTGAACCCAAGGCCTTCACACTGAGCTATACCAGCCCTTTAAAAAATAATTAAACCAGGTCCCAGGAAGTCACTATATTTTTCCAGGCTGAGTTTGTATTTGTGAACTTGGGATTCTCCTGCCTCAGCCTCCAGAATGGTGAGATTATAGGTGTGCACCACCACACCTGGCTGAGGTGCTACTTCTTTAATACGGATCATTTTTACCTTCTTGGCTCTATAAAATGCTCTTTCTTGGAGTAGCCCCTTTGCACTCACCAGAGGCTTTTGTCTGTGTTACTCCAGTTCATTCATCTGACAGTCATGCACTATTCCCAATTTTTAGATTTAAAAAAACAGCACAGAAAACTGAATGACTTGCTCCTGGCCTCCTATCTAGGAAGAGGCTGAGCTCAGATGTCTGTTGCCTGACACTTGGGGACTGTCGGCTTTATGTGGCTGAAGCAGGAGGCAGCCCCTGTCCTCAAACAAGCCTGAGTGCCGCCTGAGGACGGCTCACAGCTGTGTGCACGGAGGAGTGGCGTGTGCAGTCACGAGGGGCGTGGTTCATACAGCACCCGTGTGAGAGTATACAGCTACTGTCCAGTGCTATTTATGGTTTGATCCCACTTTAATTTTATAAAAAAGAATTTTCATTTAGTTTTCATTTTACCTTAGTTTTGGTACTGGGGTTCCGTCCAGGGTCTTCCCATGGAGTTGCATCCCCAGCCCATTCTTACTTTTTTCTTTTGTTTGTTTTGTTTTGTTTTTCCCCATTTTATTGATATGTATAAATGTAAAATTTAAGGTTTACAATGGAGTTGAGCCCTTTATGCACATATGTATCCTGTCAAGGTGACAAGGGCTTTCCCACTCTCCTTT